>CAUPSL010000365.1:0-133613 GCA_963514005.1 Raja brachyura
CATAGAAACATAGAAATTAGGTGCAGGAGTAGGCCATTCGGCCTTTCGAGCCTGCACCGCCATTCAATATGATCATGGCTGATCATCCAACTCAGTATCCCGTACTTGCCTTCTCTCCATACCCTCTGATCCCCTTAGCCACAAGGGCCACATCTAACTCCCTCTTAAATATAGCCAATTAACTAGCCTCAACTACCCTCTGTGGCAGAGAGTTCCAGAGACCCACCACTCTCTGTGTGAAAAAAATCCTTCTCATCTCGGTCCTAAAGGATTTCCACCTTATCCTTAAGCTGTGACCCCTTGTCCTGGACCTCCCCAACATCGGGAACAATCTTCCTGCATCTAGCCTGTCCAACCCCTGAAGAATCTTGTAAGTTTCTATAAGATCCCCCCTCAATCTCCTAAATTCTAGAGAGTATAAACCGAGTCTATGCAGCCTTTGTTCATAAGACAGTCCTGACATCCCAGGAATCAGTCTGGTGAACCTTCGCTGCACTCCCTCTATGGCAATAATGTCCTTCCTCAGATTTGGAGACCAGAACTGTACGCAATACTCCAGGTGTGGCCTCACCAAGACCCTATACAACTGAAGTAGAACCTCCCTGCTCCTATACTCAAATCCTTTTGCTTTGAAAGCTAACATACCATTGGCTTTCTTCACTGCCTGCTGTACCTGCATGCCTACTTTCAATGACTGGTGTACCATGACACCCAGGTCGCGCTGCATCTCCCCTTTTCCTAATCGGCCACCATTTAGATAGTAGTCGGTTTTCCTATTTTTGCCACCAAAGTGGATAACCTCACATTTATCCACATTATACTGCATCTGCCAAGCATTTGCCCACTCACCCAGCCTATCCAAGTCACCTTGCATTCTCCTAGCATCCTCCTCACAGCTAACACTGCCCCCCAGCTTAGTGTCATCCGCAAACTTGGAAATATTGCCTTCAATTCCCTCATCCAGATCATTTATGTATATTGTAAATAGCTGGGGTCCCAGCACTGAGCCTTGCGATACCCCACTAGTCACTGCCTGCCATTGTGAAAACGACCCGTTTACTCCTACACTTTGCTTCCTGTTTGCCAGCTAGTTCTCTATCCACATCAGTACTGAACCCCCAATGCTATATGCTTTAAGTATATATATTAATCGCTTATGTGGGACCTTGTCGAAAGCCTTCTGGAAGTCAAGATACACCACATGCACTGGTTCTCCCCCATCCACGCTACTCGTTACATCCTCGAAAAATTCCACAAGATTCGTCAGACATGATTTACCTTTCGTAAATCCATGCTGACTTTGTCCAATGATTTCACCACTTTCCAAATGTGCTGCTGTCCCATCTTTAATAACTGACTCTAGCAGTTTCCCCACTACCGATGTTAGACTAACTGGTCTGTAATTCCCCGTTTTCTCTCTCCCCCCTTCTTAAAAAGAGGGGTTACGTTTGCTACCCGCCAATCCTCAGGAACTACTCCAGAATATAAAGAGTTTTGAAAGATTATCACTAATGCATCTACTATTTCCGGAGCTACTTCCTTAACTACTCTGGGATGCAGCCTATCTGGCCCTGGGGATGTATCGGTCTTTAATCCATTCAATTTACCCAACACCACTTCCCGACTAACCTGGATTTCACTCAAGTACTCCTTTGACCTGCGATCCCCTGCTATTTCCGGCAGATTATTTATGTCTTCCTTAGTGAAGACGGAACCAAAGTAGTTATTCAATTGTTCCGCCATATCCTTGTTCCCCATGATCAACTCACCTGTTTCTGACTGCAAGGGACCTACATTTGTTTTAACTAATCTATTTCTCTTCACATATCTATAAAAACTTTTGCAGTAAGTTTTTATGTTCCCTGCCAGTTTTCTTTCATAATCTATTTTTCCTTTCCTTATCAAGCCCTTTGTCCTTCTCTGCTGGTCTCTGATTTTCTCCCAGTCCTCTGGTATGCTGCTTTTTCTGGCTACTTTGTACGCATCATCCTTTGCTTTGATACTATCCCTGATTTCCCTTGTTATCCACGGATGCACTACCTTCCCTGATCTATTCATTTGCCAAATTGGGATGAACATTTTTTGTAGTTCATCCATGCAGTCTTTAAATGTCTTCCATTACGTATCCACCGTCAACCCTTTTAGAATTGATTGCCAGTGAATCTTGGCCAATTCACGTCTCATACCCTCAAAGTTACCTTTCCTTAAGTTCAGAACCATTGTTTCTGAATTAACAATGTCACTCTCCATCCTAATGAAGAACTCGACCATATTATGGTCACTCTTGCCCAAGAGGGCACGCACAATAAGACTGCTAACTAACCCTGCCTCATTACTCAAAACCCAGTCTAAAATAGCCTGCTCTCTCGTTGGTTCCTCTACATGTTGATTTAGATAACTATCCCTCCTACTTTCCAAAAAATCCTCTTCCTCAGCGCCCCTGCCAATTTGAATCACCCAATCTATATGTAGATTGAAGTCACCCATTATAACTGTTTTGCCTTTGTCGCACGCATTTCTAATTTCCTGTTTTATACCATCCCCAACTTCACTACTACTGTTAGGTGGCCTGTACACAACTCCCACTAGCGTTTTCTGCCCATTAGTTTTTCGCAGCTCTACCCATACCGATTCCACATGCTCCAAGCTAATGTCCTTCCTTTCCATTGCGTTAATCTCCTGTCTAAACAGCAACGCTACCCCACCTCCTTTTCCTTTCTCTCTATCCCTCCTGAATATTGAATATCCCTGGATGTTCAGGGATGACAGGTGATTTATTCAGGGAATTGATTGAGAAACTCCGAAGACTGGGAATTGTGGCGATAGACATTGAGGGATGGAAATTGGAAGCGGCGCCACTGTTCCAGCAAAAGGGATATTGTTTCAAACTCCATCAGATCCAACTTTCCACCTCATGTTGTTTGTCTGATTCCTTCAATCCGTTTCACTCAGCAAGGCAATGCCAAATTCCAGGGACCCTCTCAGGGCATCTGGTGCCCAGTTTGAAGATGGACTGGACTGGGCGAACTTTGTCCACAGGTTGAGGAATTAGTTCAACATATCATCTCGGACTAAAATGCCCCCCCCCCCTCTCTGGTTCACCACTCAATATGATCGGGGCTTCACTGACTGTGACCTCAATCCCACACTCCCGCTGACTGACCCCGGGAACCAGTCACTCCCTGCTTGCCTGGAATAGATCTGAATATACCATGGGGCAATCACATTCTATGCCCTCATCACCTCTGAGGCGGCACAACCCAAAGACTCACGACACTCAGAGAACAGAAACATTGCCGCGTCAGAATTGTCTTAAACCTAAACAAAACGGCGAATGATGCCGCACCTCTCCCTTCTCTCTTTCTCTCTCCATCCACCCTTACTGATCACACTCTCCCTGAACTGTTACTCTCTCTGCTACGCTCTCTATTCCCCCTCTCTGGGCTGCCCTCTCTGCGTCCACTGATGGGGCGACTCACAGTGGGATAGTACTGATGGAGGGATAAAAATGGGGCAGAACTGACGTAGTGACACACTGTGGTGGTACTGAAGGAGTGACACACTGTGGTGGTACTGATGGTGTAACACACTGTGGCGGTAATGATGGAGGGACAGACTGTGGTGCTGCTAATGGAGGGACACACTGTGGTGGTGATAATCGAGGGACACACTGTGGTGGTACTGATGGAGGGACACACTGTGGTGGTACTGATGGAGGGACACACTGTGGTGGTACTGATGGATGGACGCACTGTGGTGGTACTTATGGAGGGACACACTGTGGTGGTACTGATGGAGGGACACACTGTGGTGGTACTGATGGAGGGACACACTATGGTGGTACTGATGGAGGGACACACTGTGGCGGTACATGAAATAACACACTGTGGTGGTACTGATAGAGGGACACACTGTAACTGCACTGATGGAGGGACACACTGTGGTTGTACTGTTGGAGGGACACACTGTGGTTGTACTGATGGAGGGACACACTGTGCTGGTACTGATGGAGTGACATAACCTTGGCTGGTACATATTATTATTATTATTATTATTATTATTATTATTATTATGTTTTTTTAAATTACTAGGAAATACATAATAAAAAATATTTTGTTTTAAGCAGTCATACATTATTAATAATGTTTATATGATCAGTTGTCCAATAATTGTACTTATATATATATACTTTTCTTATTGTCTTATAAAATAATAGAGAGAGAGAGAGAAAATAAACCAACAAAATTAAAAGAGAATTGAATAATCAGCTAATTATGCATCATTGGAGATATGTCCATGAATTATAAAATGTAATTCTTCATCTAATCCTTGATTCGGGTTTAAGCCGGGTTCACGTGCCGAGGAGCTGGTACTTATATTGACAGATTTTCATATCGTTTCAAAGATTCTTTCCTTTAGTCACAGTGATTGAAGACAGGGGTTCAGGAGATAATCGAAACGCACTCACGAGCTCTCCCCGAGACATTCAATGCCGTCCAAAGGGAAATCTTCCAAACTGTCTCTTGATTAATAGTTTCTATATTTTAGGAGCAAAATCAGGAAGATATCCATCCAAACTTCTTCTTGTATAAGTACACTAGACTAAGCTTCACACGTGACGGCTGGTCCCCCAACGCAATATTCCACCTTTCCACCAATTCCAATATTGCTGGCCAGTGGGGGGGGGGGGGGGGGGGGGGGGGGTTGGGGAGGATTCTGGAGCACTAACATCAATATTGTGGGCGGAGGAGACACACTCAGGCCTGACAGGCTGGCAGCTCAGTCATTCAGGCCTGGTAGCCTGATAGCTCCGAAACTCAGGCCTGGCAGGCTGGCAGCTGAGAAACCGCCAGAAATTCTGCTGAAAACAGGTGACAGTCCCTGTAAGAGAGAAGGGGAAGAGGGTGCACAATCAATTTTAGACATTTTCATCTTTTTTTACAGATCACAGCAATGAAGGAGGAAAGTCTATCCTTGCGTGGATCTCTGGAGTGCTAGTATGAGTGTTGTGGGGTGAAGGGACTGGTTTACAGAGGGCTAGAATGGATATTGTGGACTGAATTGATACTTGGACTTGCAGTTCAGTGAGTCATTGCTGGTGGACTTGCAGTTCAGTGAAGTCATGACTGGTGGGCTGGCATTTCAGTCCCTTAGAGCTGGTGTGGTGGCGGTTCACTCAGTTACCCCTCCTCTCTTCACCCCCAACTCTGCTCCTTGCATTCCCCCTCCCCCCCATGCATTCAGTCTATCTCCCCTCAACCTCCCCTCATGCTCTGTTAGTGGCTCTCCGACAGCGTAGCCATTCCTGCCTATTAGGTACCCATTGTGATGACAAACACACAGGCATGGCAAGTGGAAAAAATATCTATTAAAGTTTAAAATGGGAACGAGTCTTAAAACATTGGAAATCCAACCTCACAGCACTCCAAGCATAATGCAGTCAGCAAGTCCAATCGCACTGCGCAGCAAGCACGCCAACACACACACACACACACACACACACACACACACACACACACACACACACACACACACACACACACACACACACACACACACACACACACACAAGCACGGACACTCACACACACTCGCACACAGAAACACACAAACACACACACAGACACACAAACACACACAGACACACACTCAGAAATACACACTTTGCAATCCGATCTTTTTATATTTTCAAAGCAAACCACCGTTTGCATTTTCAAAGCAAACCACCGTTTGCATTTTAAAAGCAATCCACAATTTTGCATTTTCAAACCAAACCTCATTTTGCATTTTCAAACCATTTTTTAAAATGTTCAAAGCAAACCTACCGCGTTTTCAAACCAAATCACCATTTGCATTTTCAAACCAAACATTTTGCATTTTCAAACCAAACCACCCATTGCTTTTTCAAACCAAACTTCCTTATGCATTGTCAAAGCAAACCAATGTTTGCATTTTCAAAGCAAACCTTTTGCTGTTACAAACCTAACCACCATTTGCGATTTCAAACCAAACCACCATTTGCAATTTCAAACCAAACATCCTATTGCATTTTCAAACCAAACTTCCTTTTGCATTTTCAAAGCAAACCTTTTGTTTTTTTCAAATCAAATATTTTGCATTTTCGAACCAAACCTCCTTTTGCATTTTCAAACCAAATCAACATGTGCATTTGCAAGCCAAACCACCATTTGCATTTTCAAACCAAACCTCCAGTTGCATTTTCAAAGCAAACCACCATTTGCATTTTCAAAACAAAACACCATTTAGATTTTCTGACCAAGCCACCAAAGCAAACATTCTGCATTTTCAAACCAAACCTTTTGCATTTTCCAACCAAACCTCCGTTTTAATTTTGTAAGAAACGTTTTGCATTTTCAAACAAAACCACCATTTATATTTTCAAATAAAACCACCATTTTGCATTTTCAAACCAATCCAACTTTTGCATTTTCAAACCGAACCACCATTTCCATTCTCAAAACAAACTAACGTTTGCATTTTCAAAGCAAACCTTTTGCTTTTCCAAAGCAACCCTTTTGCATTTTCAAACCAAACCACCATTTGCATTTTCAAACCAAACCTTTTACATTTTCTAGCCAAACCACCGTTTGCATTTTCATGTAAACCCACCTTTTGCAATTTCAAACCAAACCCCCTATTGCATTTTCAAACCAAACTTCCTTTTGCATTTTTAAACCAAACTTCCTTTTGCATTTTCAAAGCAAACCTTTTGCATTTTCAAAGCAAACCTTTTCCTTTTTCAAAACAAATCTTTTGCATTTTCGACCAAAACCTACTTTTGCATTTTCAAAGCAAACCTTTTGCAAATTCAAAGCAAACGTTTTGCTTTTTCAAATTAAATCTTTTGCATTTTCAAACCAAACTTACTTTTGCCATTTGAAATCTAACCATTTGCATTTTCAAAGCAAACTTTTGCTTTTTTCAAGTTAAATAGTTTGCATTTTCAAACAAAACCTACTGTTGCATTTTCAAACGAACCCGTTTGTACTTTCAAACCAAAACCCCATTTGAATTTTCAAATCAAACTTCCTTTTGCGGTTTCCAAGGAAACCTTTTCCATTTTGTAAGCAAATCTTTTGCATTTTCAAACCAAATCTCATTTTGCAGTTTCAAACCTAACCACCATTTACGTTTTCAAAAACCAAACCACTATTTGCATTTTCAAACCAATGCACCATTTTCATTTTCAAACCAAACAACCATTAGCATTTTCAAACCAAACCTCCGTTTGCATTTACAAACCAAACCAACATGAGTATTTGCAAGCCAAACCACCATTTGCATTTACAAACCAAACCCCGAGTTGCATTGTCAAAGCAAACCACCATTTGCATTTTCAAACCAAAACACAAATTGAATTTTCAGACCAAACCACCAAAGCAAACCTTTTGCAATTTCAAAGCAAACCTTTTGCATTTGCAAAGCAAACATTTTGCCTTTTCAAACCAAACCTTTTGCATTTTCGAACCGAACCTCCTTTTGAATTTTGAAAGCAAACGTTTTGCATTTTCAAAACAAACCACCATTCACATTTTCAAACCAAACCACCATTTACTTTTTCAAACAAAACCACCATTTTGCATTTTCAACGAAAACTAACTTTTGCATTTTCAAATCAAACCACCATTTCCTTTCTCAAAACTAACGTTTGCATTTTCAAACAAACCTTTTGCATTTCCAAAGCAAACCTTTCGCATTTCCAAAGCAAACCTTTTGCATTTTCAAACCAAACCACCTTTCGCATTTCATTTCGGAGTCACGTGAGTGACTTCGTGAAGAACCCGCCAGCACGCATGCGCGACATATCGTCGATCGCATTTGCAGTCGACGGCTGGAGGTGGAGCGCGGCTCACCACCAGCCCTTCATAAGGACCACCTCAGGTAAGTATAGACAACCTTGAGCTGGTTGCTCCTGTTTGAATACTTTTTCTTTCTAACAGGGACATGGACAAGAGGAGTACGGGCTGCAGGACATCCGGAAGGAGTTGCCGGCCACCTATCCCGGAGCTCCCTTCTACAGCACCCGCTGGACGGGCCTGGAAAAAGGCGCGTAAACCGGGGAGCCCTGTAGTCACAGGACCCGAATCACCGACACAGCTGAGCACTAGCGGGATTCCCGCAGAGCAATAATTCGGTATAGCGCCGGAGCAGGTAGACCCTGACTCCATTTCATTATCGCCAACGGGACCGTTGGCAGAGGCGAGCAAACGGGGTTCACGTGCTGCTGCACGGCCCTTCTCCCTGAAGGAGCCAGGGATAGAGCTCGACAACCTAGCCCTTTTCGGGCAGAGGTTTCACCAGGAGCCGCAAGATTGCGGGCTGGTAAATCAGCGAGACCCAAGTCCACTGGCAGACCAGGAAGGGCCAGTGAAGACTCACCACCTACTTGGACCAGGAGGAGTTACACGGGTGGAGTCTCGCCACGGTCACCGCTTCCCCCGCTGGGGGCTGGACGGGACCGTACGCCGTCTGGGTCCAGAAAAAGAACAGTCGGCAAGCCCGCGCGGATGTCGGGTCACCACGCCGCGGCGTTGGGTGCCGACTTCTCACCGCATATGCCCTCAAAGGCAGCCGGATTTAGCTCAGCCAAAAGGAGGCGTATGAGCAGATCCGCGCGGGAGTCGTTCAGTTTCGCTGAGGCGGCTGGTAGCGACTTATTGTCACGGCACCGATATTACCTCGACGAGGTACGGGCCGACGGAGCCTCAGAAGTTCCTTCGGGCATGAGGACTCTCACTGCCCATTCACGCACGATGAAGGGCGCATAGATCGGATGGGGAGGATTATGGAACAAGTCCTGCTTAATCAAAGACGAGAAACACACAGTTCCAGGGGACTCATGAACATATCCCCATCATCTATGGATAGCATGAGGCCAGAAGAAGAGGAAATCTTGGTACATGCTCCAGTAGCACCTGAGGTTCCCCAGGAAGAACTCCTGGACGTGGCAGCAAAGTTTGGATTACCCATATCATCGGACAACCCCTCAATACCAAGCTGACTGCTACCATAGATTTCCTCACCAATCATCAGCTACAGGAGGAGGTCCTTGCAAAGGCCATGGACAGACACAAGGCACCGGGTAATTGCAACTCGCTCAATGTGCCTATTGTGAACATGCCAATCTGGGGCAATATCAGCCCGGGCATTAGAGCTCAGGAAGTAAAATTACAAAGAATCCTGAAATTACTCACATCTGGGATTACCGCCTTTGCAAGGTCGGTGCATGGAGTGGACTTCAACACCGAACAGGAGGATGCTCTGGCACTACTTTGCAACACGCAATATGAGATCAATGCTTTCAGGAAAAGCATCATCAAGCCTACATTAAACCCCAAATTTGCGGGGCTATGCAGAGCACCTCCAACACCACCACCCAGACAGCTATTCGGAGAAGACCTCCCGAAGCAGGTCAAAGATTTAGATGACCATGCTAAGACAGTGGGTCTTATGAAGTCACACACCTTGACCAGACAAACGGCCAAGAAAACACCTTTTTTTCAGGCCACGAGGTCAAACCGAAAGGCCAGCAAGGACCTACTTTCCGGCGCCTCCTCTATACCAACAGCCTCAACAGCCCAGGCCTTTTTAGGGCTAGGCCCTCAACGGCCAGCATGGAAAATGCGGTTTCCACATTACCAGCGCAACCCAGCACCTCCACGTCCCACCAAACACCCCAGGGACCACCGATAACCATGAAGGTAAGGCGGTCTGGATTTCATGCACTTGCATGTCTAACCTCACATGTTGGGGGTAGACTACGGGGGTTCAAGGAGGCATGGGAAACCATCACCTCAGATGAGTTTATCTTACAAAGTATTCAGGGCTATGAGATTGAGTTCATAAATGGGCAAATTCCTCCACCTCAGCATATGCCGAATCGCAAATTTGCACTTTCCAGGAAGGAAACAGCAGTAGGCTATGCTGAAATCTTGAGACGACAAGAAAAAGGTGTGATAGAAAGAACTACACATGAACCAATTGAATTTGTATCTAACATATTTACTAAAACCAAAAAAGATGGTGGATGTCGGGTCATTATAGATCTAACCCATTTGAATACTTTTGTAAAATATACCCATTTCAAAATGGACACGTTCGAAACAGCCAAATCTTTGATTTCTGAGGGCTGCTTCATGGCATGCATTGATTTAAAAGATGCATACTATTCAGTATCCATTCAGAAACATCACAGGAAGTTCTTGAAATTTACCTGGATGGATCAACTTTGGCAATACAAAGCTTTGCCCAATGGGCTTACCACAGCCCCCAGACTGTTTACCAAATTACTCAAGCCAGTGCTAGCAACACTGAGAAGGCAAAATCACGGTCATGGCTTATCTGGATGATATCCTAATTATTGGGCATACACTGGAATCAGCAAAATTGGCAGTTTCAGCCACTGTGGAAATATTTCAAAAAATTGGATTTATTATCCATCCAGATAAATCAAAGTTCTGTCCTTCACAGACCATGGACTATCTGGGGTTCACGGTAGATTCCAATCACATGGTTGCCACCATACCAACTAACAAATTTGGGGATATCATTCAAGCATGTAAGAACTTGGCCTGTGCCAGTATAACATCAATCAGACAAACTGCTAAGGTAATTGGGAAAATCGTAGCAGTTTTTCCAGCTGCTCAATTCGGACCTTTACATTATCAAAATTTACAAAGGTCCAAGATTTCAGCGTTAAAATTGAATGCTGGACATTTTGATAGACCTATGCAGCTGCCACTCAAAGCAAAAATTGAGTTACAATGGTGGATTGACAATATCCATAACTCATTTGAACCCATCATTGTGCCTCGTCCGGTGGTATACTTACAAACAGACGCAAGCTCCCATGGCTGGGGAGCTACGGACAACAACACTAGTTGTGGGGGCAGATAGGACTCAATTGAATCTACCCTTTTGTTAGCACAAGGGATAAATTATTTGGAGATGCTAGGGGCATACCACGGACTTAGAGCTTATTGTTCAAACTTTACTGACACTCGTGTCCGTCTCCAAATAGACAACACCACTGCGGTGGCATATTTAAATCATATGGGCGGTACCGGGTCAATTTCATGTGATGAATTGGCTAATACAATTTGTCTCTGGTGCATACAACGGAATATTTGGATTTCAGCTACCTATTTACCAGGTAAGCTCAACATAGTGGCGGACACCAGGTCACATAAATTTAATGACAACATCGAGTGGATGTTGAATTCCCAAATATTCGAGAAAATTACAGCCAAATTTGGTAAGCCGGATATTGACCTTTTTGCGTCACGGTTGTACCATCAGGTACCAACATATGTATCATGGGAGCCAGATCCTGGGGCAATGGCGATGGACGCTTTCTCGCTAGACTGGGGGAAATGGCTTTTCTATGCATTTCCTCCATTTTGCCTCATCAGTCGGGTATTGCGGAAAATGCAGGTAGATGCAGCAAATGGCATTCTTATCATACCCGACTGGCCTACTCAGTCATGGTATCCGGTGGTCCTTGGTATGATCAGTCAACCATGGGTCCTCTTAGAGGGTTGCCCACAATTGGTGATGAACCCTGTTACAGGGGAACCACATCCCTGCCATAGTCACTTGAATTTATTGGCTTGCAGGATTTGAACAGACCATTACTGCAGTATGGTCTCTCATCAAGGACTATGGATACCATGGGAGCATCATGCAGGGAGTCCACAAGACGGCAATATTTATCGCACATCAAAAAATGGGAAACCTACTGCGGCCGCTTTGACATTGCATATGACTCCGTTTCAATCACAGGTGTGCTGGAATTCCTTGCGGGGTTACACCATGACGAACACCTCAGCTACAGTGCCATTAATAGCGCCAGGATTGCACTATCATCCTACCTCAATATTGAGGTAGGATCCAATAAACTGGTGTCCAAACTGATGCGGGGAATATTTAATTCCAATCCGCCAAGACAACATCACCTGGGACATTGGGGAAGTACTGACCCTACTCAGGACGTGGTCGCCCATGGCTGGGCTTGAATTGGACAAACTCACCCTGAAGCTGGTGATGTTATTGGCATTTACTTCGGTACAAAGGGTACAGACTCTTAACAAGATCAAGATCGACAGAATGATCTCTACCCAGAGAAGGTTATCTTCTTCATTGATGAATTGCTTAAGCAGCATAGACCTGGATTCACAGGGCTGCAGCTGGTGTTTCCAGCATACCCCGCTGATGCTAGGCTATGTTTAGCCACCCATATCCGCCACTATATCAGAGTGACGCGGAAATTAAGGGGAATGGAGCAATACCTGCTAATCAGCCACAAAAAACCTCACCATAGAGTGACGGTGCAGACAATCTCCAGATGGCTCAGGATCGTTTTGAACGAAGCAGGTATTGATACTAATGTTTTTAAATCCCATTCCACCAGGGCTGCATCAACATCGGCGGCAAAGGTCATGGAGGTGCCCATGGACCATATTCTTGCCACAGCGGGATGGGCTAGTGAAGCCACTTTTCAGCGGTTTTATAATAAACCTGTCACCGCTCCTGGAATGTTCGCAGAAGCTGTGCTGAATGCAGGCCGAGAACATACGACTACTCCCCAGTGAGGGTTTTTTCTTTTTGTTATTATTAATAAATATTATTATTTTTCAGAATAGCAGTCTGGAAATTTGATTACTCCTGTCCATCCTTACAGTGGCGTGTGTGATAGCATGGACGTTGTCCAGGGCATGAAATCACAGACCTTTGAAGACTTCACGAGGCCCCTCACGTGACTCCGAAATGAAATAGTAAGATTAAACGAGAATTTACCAGTTTGAAGTTTGATCTTTATTTCATGAGGAGTTGCGATGAGGGATTTCGTGCCCTCTGCTCCCAACCCTCGATCATAAAGTCAACTGGTAACTAGAGTCTCTTCAATCTTACTAGAACAAGTCATTTCTCTGTCGTTGTTGGTTCTGTGATTTCACACCGCTGCTTTGAAGAATGTCGCGCATGCGTGCTGGCGGGTTCTTCACGAAATCCCTCATCGCAACTCCTTATAAAATAAAGATCAAACTTCAAACTGGTAAGTTCTCGTTTAATCTTACTATTTTTACACCAAACCAACATTTGCATTTTCAAAGTAAACCACCGTTTGCATTTTCAAACCAAACTATCTTTTGAATTTGCAAAGCAAACCTTTTGCGTTTTGAAACAAAACCTCCTTTTGCTTTTTCAAAGTAAACCTTTTGCAGTATCAAACTAAACCACCGTTTGCATTTTCATACAAACCCACCTTTTGCAATTTCAAACCAAACCTCCTATTGCATTTTCAAACCAAACTTCCTTTTGCATTTTCAAATCAAACTAAACGACCATTTGCATTTTCATACAAACCCACCTTTTGTACTTTCAAACCAAAACACCAATTGAATTTTCAAACCAAACTACCTTTTGCGGTTTCAAAGCAAACCTTTTCCATTTTTAAAGCAAATCTTTTCCATTTTCAAACCAAATCTCCTTTTGCAGTTGCAGACCTAACCATCATTTACATTTTCAAACCAAACTGACATGTACATTTGCAAGCCAAACCACCAGTTGCATTTTCAATCCAAACATCCAGTTGCATTTTCAAAGCAAACCACTATTTGCATTTTCAAAGCAAACCACTATTTGCATTTTCAAACCAAAACACAATTTGAATTAACAGACCAAATCGCCAAAGCAAACCTTTTGCAATGTCAAAGCAAACGTTTTGCATTTGCAAAGCAAACCTGTTGCATTTTCAAACCAAACTTTTTGCATTTTCGAACCAAACCTCCTTTTGAATTGTGAAAGCAAACGTTTTGCATTTTCAAACCAAACCACCATTTTGCATTTTCCAGCCAAATCAACTTTTGCATTTTCAAACCAAATCGCCATTTCCATTCTCAAAACAAACTAACGTTTGCATTTTCAAAGCAAAATTTTTGCATTTCCAAAGCAAACCTTTTGCATTTTCAAACCAAACCACCATTTGCATTTGCACACCAAACCAACATTTGCATTTTCAAACTAAACCACCATTTGTATTTCCAAACCAAACCGCCATTTGCATTTTCAAACCAAACCATGTTTTGCATTTTCAAAGCACTTTGCATTTTAAAACGAAACCACCATTTACATTTTCAAACCAAACCACCATTTGCAATTTCAAACCAAACCGCCTTTTGCATTTCCAAACCAAACTTCCTTTTGCATTTTTAAACCAAACCACCTTTTGCATTTTTAAATCAAACTTTTGCATTTTCAAGCCAATCCTCCTTTTGCATTTTCAAAGCAAACCTTTGGCTTTTCCAAAGCAAATCGTTTGCATTTTTAAACCAAACATCCTTATGCATTTTGAAACAGAACCACCATATTCAATTTCAAACCTAACCTCTTTTTTGCATTTTAAAACCAAACCACTGTTTGCATTTTCAAAGCAAACTTTTGCATTTTCAAAGCAAACCTTCTGCATTTTCAAAGCAAACGTTTTGCATTTCCAAACCAAACCACCATTTGCATTTTCATAGCAAACCACATGTTGCATTTTCAAATCAACCCACCTTTTGCATTTTCAAAGCAAACCACATTTTCCATAAAGCAAACCACATTTTGCATTTTTTAAGCAAACCACCTCATGCGTTTTCAAAGCAAATGACATTTTGCAATTTCAATGCAAACCTTTTGCATTTGCAAAGCAAACTTTTGCTTTTTCAAATTAAATATTTTACGTTTTCAAACCAAACCTACTTTTGCATTTTAAAAGGAAACGTTTTGTATTTTCAAACCAAATCTCCATTTGCATTTTCAAAGCAAACTACCTTTTGCATTTTCAAAGAAACCATCGTTTACATTTCCAAAGCAAACCTGTTGCATTTTCAAAACACATCTCCTTATGCAGTTTCAAACCAAACCACAATTTGAGTTTTCAAATTAAAGCACAATTTACGTGTTCAGAAACAGCCATTTGCATTTTCAATCCAATCCTTTTGCATTTGCAAACCAAACCTTTTACAGTTTGAAACCAAACCTCCTTTTGCATTTCCAAAGCAAACCTTTTGCTGTTTCAATGCAAACCTTTTGAAATTTCAATGGAAACCTTCTGCATTTCCAAACCAAAGCTCCTTTTGCAGTTTCAAACCTAACCACCATTTCCGTTTTCAAACCGAACCTACTTTTTCATTTCCAAAGCAAACGTATTGCATTTTCAAAGCAAACCTTCAGCATTTTCAAACCAAATCTCCTTTTGCAGATTCAAACCAAACCACAATTAGTGTTTTCAAACCAAACTACCATTTGCAATGTCAAACTAACCTCCCTTTGCATTTCCAAAGCAATCCTTCATTTACATTTTCAAAGCAAACTTTTGCTTTTTCAAATTAAATCTTTTGCATTTTCAAACCAAAGATACTTTTGCCTTTCCAAATCTAACGATTTGTATTTTCAAAGCAAACCTTTTGCTTTTTTCAAGTTAAATATTTTGCATTTTCAAACAAAACCTACTGTTGCATTTTCAAACCAAACCTTTTGTACTTTCAAACCAAAACTCCATTTGCATTTTCAAACCAAACTACCTTTTGCGGTTTCAAAGCAAACCTTTTCCATTTTGTTTGCAAATCTTTTGCATTTCCAAACCAAATCACCTTTTGCCGTTTCAAACCTAACCACCATTTACGTTTTCAAACCAAACCACTATTTGCATTTTCAAACCAATGCACAATTTGCATTTTCAAATCAAATTGCTATTAGCATTTTCAAACCAAACCTCCTTTTGCATTTTCAAACCAAACCAACATGTGTATTTGCAAGCCAAACCACCATTTGCATTTTCAAACCAAACCCCCAGTTGCATTTTTAAAGCAAACCACCATTTGCATTTTCAAACCAAAACACAATTTGAATTTGAATTGAATTGAATTGTATTGAATTCCATACCTTTATTGTCGTTCAGACCTTTCGGTCTGAACGAAATTTCGTGCCTGCAGTCATACATATATAAAAAATAACAATACAATACCATACAATAAACACATAATTAACATCCACCACAGTGAGTTCACCAAACACCTCCTCACTGTGGTGGAAGGCAAAAGTCTTACGGTCTCAGTCTTTTCTCCCCTCCTTATTCTCCCTCTGCGCTGAGGCGATCCAGGCCGCCGCCACCGCTAACGCCGGAACGCCGGATCACCGCCACAGGGCCCGCCGCCGGAACGTCGCTGGAGCACCGCAGCTCCCGACACCCAACCCGCCGCTGGAGCACCGCAGCTCCCGACACCCAGGCCGTCGCTGGAGCACCGCAGCTCCCGACACCCAGGCCGCCGCTGGAGCACCGCAGCTCCCGACACCCAGGCCGTCGCTGGTGCACCGCAGCCCCCGACACCCAGACCGCCGCTGGAGCACCGCAGCTCCCGACACCCAGGCCGCCGCTGGAGCACCGCAGCTCCCGACACCCAAGCCGCCGCTGGAGCACCGCAGCTCCCGACACCCAAGCCGCCGCTGGAGCACCGCAGCTCCCGACATCAAGCCGCCGCTGGAGCACCGCAGCTCCCGACACCCAGGCCGTCGCTGGAGCACCGCAGCTCAGAGGGAGCCATGCCGCCGCTGGAGAACCGCAGTTCCCGAAGCCCAGGCCGCCGCCGGAAGCCAGGTCGCCGCTGAAGCTCTGAAGGCCGTGCCGCCGCCGCCGCCGCCGCTGGAAGCTGGAAGGCCGTCACCAGGGCCTCAGCACAGACGGAGACGATGTCGGGGGACACGACAGGAAAAGTCGCATCCCCCCGAAGGGAGAGACTAAAACCCCGTTTCTCCCACCCTCCCACACACATACACAACCCGACAAACCAAAAATAGACACCAAAAACAGGGACGAGGGCAAAAATAAAATAAAATACAGACGGACTGCACGTGAGCCGCAGCTGACAAGCAGCGCCGCCACTCCGAAGGAATTTTCGGACCAAGCCACCAAAGCAAACCTTTTGCAATTTCAAAGCAAACCTTTTGCATTTACAAAGCAAACCTATTGCATTTTCGAACCAAACCTCCTTTTGAATTTTGAAAGCAAACATTTTGCATTTTCAAACGAAACCACCATTTACATTTGCAAACCAAACCACCATTTACTTTTTTAAACAAAACCACCATTTTGCATTTTCAACACAAACCAACGTTTGCATTTTCAAACCAAACCACCATTTCATTGCTCAAAACAAACTAACGTTTACATTTTCAAAGCAAACCTTTTGCATTTCCAAACCAAACCACCATTCGCATTTTCACACCAAACTAACATTTGCATTTTCAATCTAAACCGCCAATAGCATTTGCAACCAAACGTCCTTTTGCATTTTCAAACCAAACCACCGTTTGCATTTTCAAACCAAACCATCTTTTGAATTTTCAAAGCAAACCTTTTACGTTTTGAAACAAAACCTCCTTTTGTTTTTTTCAAAGCAAACCTTTTGCAGTTTCATACTAAACCACCGTTGGCTTTTTCATACAAACCCACCTTTTGCAATTTCAAACCAAACCCCCTGTTGCATTTTGAAAACAAACGTCCTTTTGCATTTTCAAAGCAAACCTTTTGCTTTTTCAAATCAAATCTTTTGCTTTTTCGAACCAAACCTTTTGCATTTTCAAAGCAAACCTTTTGTACTTTCAAACCAAAACTCCAATTGCATTTTCAAAACAAACTGCCTTTTGCGGTTTCAAAGCAAACCTTTTGCTTTTTCAAGTTAAATGTTTTGCATTTTCAAACAAAACCTACTGTTGCATTTTCAAACCAAACCTTTTGTACTTTCAAACCAAAACTCCATTTGCATTTTCAAACTACCCTTTGCATTTTCAAAGCAGGCCACCTTTTGCATTTCCAAAGGAAACCTGTTGCATTTTCAAAACAAATCTCCTTTTGCAGTTTCAAACCAAACCACCATTTGAGTTTTTAAATTAAACCACCATTTGCGTGTTCAAACCGCCATTTGCATTTTCAATCCAATCCTTTTGCATTTGCAAACCAAACCTTTTCCATTTTTAAACCAAACATCCTTTTGCATTTTCAAACAAACCTTTTGCATTTTCAAACTAATCCACCGTTTGCATTTTCATACAAACACATCGTCTGCAATTTCAAACCAAACCTCCAATTGCATTTTCAAACCAAACTTCCTTTTCCATTTTCAAACCAAACCTTTTGCCGTTTCAAAGCAAACCTTTTGCAATTTCAATGCAAGCCTTCTGCAATTTCGAAACAAAGCTCATTTTGCAATTTCTAACCTAACCACCATTTTCAAACCGAACCTACTTTTGCATTTCCAAAGCAAATCTATTGCAGTTTCGAAGCAAACCTGCTGCATTTTCAAAACCAAATATCATTTTGCAGATTCAAACCAAACCACAATTAGTGTTTTCAAATCAAACCATCATTTGCAATTTCAAACCAATGCACCATTTGCATTTTCAACCCAAACCACCATTACCGTTTTCAAACCAAGCCTCCTCTTACATTTTCAAACCAAAGCAAACCTCTTGCATTTACAAAACAAATCACCTTTTGCATTTTCAAACCAATCATCTTGCTTCCAGACCAGACTGATTCCTGGGATGTCAGGACTTTCATATGAGAAAATATTGGATAGACTCGGCTTGTACTCGCTGGAATTTCGAAGATTGAGAGGGATCTTATAGAAACTTACTAAATTCTTAAGGGGTTGGACAAGCTAGATGCTGGAAGATTGTTCCCGATGTTGAGGGAGTCCAGAACAAGGGGTCACAGTCTAAGGATAAGGGGAAATTCCTTTAGGACCGAGATGAGGAAAACATTATTTACACAGAGAGTGCTGAGTCTCTGGAATTCTCTGCCACAGAAGTTAGTTGAGGCCCGTTCATTGGCTATATTTAAGAGGGCGTTACATGTGCCACTTGTGGCTAAAGGGATCAGGGGGTATGGAGAGAGGGCAGGTACGGGATACTGAGTTGGATGATCAGCCATGATCACATTGAATGGCGGTGCAGGCTCGAAGGGCCGAATGGCCTACTCCTGCACCTATTTTTCTATGTTCTATGTTTCTATGTTACATTCAAACCAATCTACCTTTTGTATTTTGAAAGCTAACATTTTGCATTATCAAAGTAAACGACCATTTCCATTTTTAAACCAAACCATCTTTTGTATTTTCAAACCAAATCTCCTTTGGCAGTTTCAAACCAAACCACCATTTGAGTTTTCAAATCAAACCACCATTTGCGTGTTCAAACCACCGTTTGTATTTTCAATCTAATCATTTTGCATTTGAAAACCAAATCTTTTGCATTTGCAAACCAAACCTTTTGCATTTTCAAACCAAATCTCCAGTTGCATTTTCAAACCAAAACAAATTTGCATTTTCAGACAAAACCTTTGGCATTTTCAAAGGAAACCTTTTGTATTTCATAGCAATCCTTTTGCTTTTCCAAAGCAAACCGTTCGCATTTTTATAACCAAACCACCATTTGCATGTTCACACCAAACCAACATTTGCATTTTCAAACTAAACCACCATTAGCATTTTCAACCGAACCTCCTTGTTCATTTTCAAACCAAACTACCGTTTGCATTTCCAAACAAACCACAAAATGTATTTTCAAACCAAACCACCTTTTGCATATTCAAAGCAAACTTTTGCTTTTTCTACTTAAATCTTTTTCATTTTCAAACTAAACCATCTTTTACATTTTGAAACCAAACCTCTTGATGCATTTTCAAACCAAACTATCCATTGCATTTTGACAGCAAACCTTTTGCATTTTCAAAGCAAACAACCATTTGCATTTTCAAACCAAACCACCTTTTGAATTTTGAAAGCAAACCTTTTGCATTTTCAAACCAAAACACCATTTGCATTTTCAGAGCAAACCTTTTGCATTTTCAAAGCAAACCTTTTGCATTTGCAAAGCAAACCTTTTGCATTTTTAAATGAAACCATCATTTGCATGTTCAGACCAAACCAACATTTGCATTTTCAAACTAAACCACCATTAGCATTTTCAACCAAACATCCTTTTGCATTTTCAATGCAAACCGTTTGCATTTCGAAGCAAAACCTCCTTTTGCATTTTCATCGGAAACCTTTTGCAGTTTCAAACGAAATCACATTTTGCATTTTCAAAACAAACCACTTTTTGCATTTTTATAGCAAGCATTTTGCATTTTCAAAGCAAACCTTTTGCATTTTCAAACCAAATCTCCTTTTGCAGTTTAAAACCAAATAATCATTTGAGTTTTCAATTCAAAGCACCATTTGCGTGTTCAAAACACTATTTGCATTTTAAATCTAATCATTTTGCATTTGCAAACCAAACCTACTGCATCTGCAAAACAAACCTTTTGCATTTTCAAACCAAATCTCCAGTTGCATTTTCAAACCAAAACACCATTTGCATTTTGAGACCAAACCTTTTGCATTTTCAAAGCACGCTTTTTGCATTTTCAAACGAAACCAGAATTTGCATTTTCATACCAGACCAACATTTGCGTTTTCAAACTATACAACCATTAGCTTTTTTAACCAAACCTCCTTTTGCCTTTACAAAGCCAACTTTTGCATTTTGAAGCAAAATCTCCTTTTGCATTTTCAAAGCAAACCTTTTGCATTTTCAAATTAAACCACCTTTGGCATTTTCAAACCAAACCTCTTTTTGCATTTTCAAATCAAACCAACATGTGCACCTGCAAGCCAAACCACCATTTGCATTTTCAAACCAAACCTCCAGTTGCATTTTCAAACCAAACCTCCAGTTGCATTTTCAAACCAAACCACCATTTGAATATTCAAACCCAACCGCCATTTGCATTTTAAAACCAAAACATCATTTGCATTTTGAAACCAAACCACCATTGCATTTTCAAACCAATGCACCATTTGCATTTTCAAAGCAAACCATTTGCATTTTCAAAGCAAACCTTTTGTATTTGCAAATCAAACCTTTTGCATTCTCAAACAAAACCTTTTGCATTTTCAAACCAAACCAGCTTTTGCATTTTCAAAGCAGACCTTTCGCATTTCGAACCAAACCACCGTTTGCATTTTCACACCAAACCACCTTTTGCATTTTCAAAGCAAACATTTAGCATTTTGAAGCAAAACCTCCTTTTTCGTTTTCAAAGCACGCCTTTTGTATTTTCAAACTAAACCACCAGTTGCAATTTGAAACATAACTTTGTTTTGCATTTCCTAACCACATTTCCTTTGACATTTTCAAAGCAAACCTTTTGCATTTTTACAGCAAACCTTTTGCATTTTCAAAGCAAACTTGTTCATTTTTCAAATGAAATCTTTTGCATTTTCAAACCAAATCTCCATTTACATTTTCAAAGCAAACCTTTTGCATTTTCAAACCAAACATCCATTTGCATTTTCAAAGCAAACCTCCCTATGCATTCTCAAACCAAACTACTCCTTGCATTTGCATTGCAAACATTTTGCATTTTCAAAGCCAATCTCCTTTTGCATTTTCAAACTAAAGCACTATTTGAATGCTCAAACCAAACCACCATTTGCATTTTCAAAACAAAACACCATTTACATTTTCAAAGCAAACCTTTTGCATTTGCAAATCAAACCACCATTTACATTTTCAATCCAAACCACGATTCTGCATTTCAAAGTATACAATTTTTTGCATTTTCAAACCAAACCACCATTTCCATTCTCAAAACAAACTAACTTTTGCATTTTCGAAACTAACTTTTTGCATTTCCAAAGCAAACTTTTTGCTTTTCCAAACCAAACCACCATTTGCATTCTCAAACCAAAACACCATTTACATTTTCAAAGCAAACCTTTTGTATTCTCAAACCAAACCACTCTTTGCATTTGCATTGCAAACATTTTGCATTTTCAAAGCAAATCTCCTTTTGCATTTTCAAACTAAAGCACTATTTGAATGTTCAAACCAAACCACCATTTGCATTTTCAAAACAAAACACCATTTACATTTTCAAAGCAAACCTTTTGCATTCTCAAAGCAAACCTTTTGCATTTGCAAATCAAACCACCATTTACATTTTCAATCCAAACCACCATTCTGCATTTCAAAGTAAACCAATTTTTGCATTTTCAAACCGAACCACCATTTCCATTCTCAAAACAAACTTTTGCATTTTCGAAACTAACTATTTGCATTTCCAAAGCAAACTTTTTGCTTTTCCAAACTAAACCACCATTTGCATTTTCAAAACAAAACACCATTTACATTTTCAAATCAAACTTCGTTTTGCATTTCCAAACCAAACCAACATGTGCATTTGCAAACCAAACCACCATTTACATTTTCAATCCAAACCACCATTCTGCATTTCAAAGTAAACCAATTTTTGCATTTTCAAACCGAACCACCATTTCCATTCTCAAAACAAAATAACTTTTGCATTTTTGAAAATAACATTTTGCATTTCCAAAGCAAACTTTTTGCTTTTCCAAACCAAACCAGCATTTGCATTTTCAAACCAAACCAACATTTGTGTTTTCATACTAAACCACCATTAGCATTTTTTAACCAAACCCCCTTTTGCCTTTTATTAAGCCAACCTTTTGCATTTTGAAGCAAAATATCCTTTTGCATTTTCAAAGCAAACCCTTTGCATTTTCAAAGCAAACCACCATTTGGATATTCAAACCAATCCACCATTTGCATTTTAAAAACAAAACACCATTTGCATTTTCAAAGGAACCTTTTGAATTTGCATAGCAAACCTTTTGCTTTTTCAATGCAAACCTTTTGCATTTTCAAACCAAACCACCATTTGCATTTTCAAACCAAACCACCATTAGCATTTTCAAATCAAACCTCGTTTTGCATTTCCAAACCAAACCAACATGTGCATCTGCACACCAAACCACCATTTGCATTTTCAAACCAAACCACCTTTTGCATTTCCTAACCACATTACCTTTGGCATTTTCAAAGCAAACCTTTTGCATTTTCACAGCAAAACTTTTGCATTTTCAAAGCAAACTTGTTCCTTTTTCAAATAAAATCTTTTGCGTTTTCAAACCAAATCTCCATTTACATTTTCAAAGCAATCCTTTTGCATTTTCAAACCAAACCCCCATTTGCATTTTCAAAGCAAACCTCCCTTTGCATTCTCAAACCAAACCACTCTTTGCATTTGCATTGCAAACATTTTGCATTTTCAAAGCAAATCTCATTTTGCATTTTCAAACCAAAGCACTATTTGAATGTTCAAACCAAACCACCATTTGCATTTTCAAAACAAAACACCATTTACATTTTCAATGCAAACCTTTTGCATTTTCAACGCAAACCTTTTGCAATGGCAAACCAAACCACCATTTACATTTTCAATCCAAACCGCCATTCTGCATTTCAAAGTAAACTATTTTTTTGCATTTTCAAACCGAAACACCATTTCCATTCTCAAAACAAACTAACTTTTGCATTTTCGAAACTAACTATTTGCATTTCCAAAGCAAACTTTTTGATTTTTCAAACCAAAGCAGCATTTACATTTTTAAACCAAACCAACATTTGTGTTTTCAAATTGAAGCACCATTAGCATTTTTCAACCAAACCCCCTTTTCCCTTTTTTAAGCCAACCTTTGCATTTGGAAGCAAAATATCCTTTTGCATTTTCAAAGCAAACCTTTTGCATTTTCAAAGCAAACCTTTTGAATTTGCATAGCAAACCTTTTGATTTTTCAATGCAAACCTTTTGCATTTTCAAACTAAACCTCCTTTGGCATTTTCAAACCAAACCACCATTTGCATTTTCAAACCAAACCACCATTAACATTTTCAAATCAAACCTCGTTTTGCATTTCCAAACCAAACCAACCTGTGCATCTGCACGCCAAACCACCATTGGCATTTTCAAACCAAACCCCAAAAAACAAAACACCATTTCGATTGTCAAAGCAAACCTTTTGCATTTTCAAGGCAAACCTTTTGTATTTGCAAAGCAAAACTTTTGCATTCTCAATCAAAGCCTTTTGCATTTTCAAACCAAACCACCATTTGCATTTTCAAACAAAACCTTTTGCATTTTCAAACCAAATATCCTTTTACATTTTGAAAGCAAACCTTTTACATTTTCAAACCAAACCACCATTTTGCATTTTCACACCAAACCAACATTTGCATTTTCAAACTAAACTACCATTAGCATTTTCAACCAAACTTCCTTTTGCATTTCCAAACCAAACCACCATTGGCATTTTCAAACCAACCATATTTTGCATTTCCAAACCAATCCCTTTGCATTTTCCAACCAAACCTTTTGCATTTTCAAACTAAACCACCTTTCGCATTTTCAATCCAAACCACCATCTGCATTTCCAAACCAAACCACCATTTGCATTTTAAAAGTAAACCACCTTTTGCATGTTCAAAGGAAACCTTTTGCATTTTCAAGCCAAACTTCATTTTGCATTTTCAAAGCAAACTGTTACGACTCCCAAAGGCTGGTTCCTCAGAGTCGCGTAACAAATCAAAACCAGGGTCAAGTTTATATTTTAAAAAACAGTCTTTAATTTGTAACACCAAACAAAACCCGAACCTGATTTTAAAGAACACGGTCAGGGACCAGAATTGGCTATAAAACAATATATAAGGGTGCTCCAGCCAGCCTCTTGATGGACCGTCGGACTGAAGACTCTAAACTGCCTATATAGCCCTAACTATAACTAAAATACCCGAAAACTCT
Organism: Raja brachyura; assembly: GCA_963514005.1. The sequence goes on from CAUPSL010000365.1 coordinate 24,704, forward strand.
CAGGTCATCCCTTCCATCCCAATAGAACATTAATTTACAAAAGTATGCCACAAATATACAAAGTGCGGTGCCATGCGGCCAGGCCTCATGCAGCTCAGCCCGGCACCCCTTCCTCCAGAGATCTATCTTGAAGAGATGGAGAATTCTGGGAGCTTCTGCCTTTTAAATTTCCCGATGAGTCACCTGACGTAGCTGGGCCAATCGGTTACAGAAGCTGTTAACCCCTTGATTCCTGGCTCCCAGCTACGGCCTGCAGATAAACAGAAAGGTAGGTACAGTATTCAACAGGGGGAGGAGTACCTAACACCCCCACCCAAAGATACTGAATAAGCTTCTGAAGAAATTATTCAGTATTAAAACTCTATTGGCGCGACAAGGCGTCAGCCAAGATATTACCCTTGCCCCTGATGTGCCTGAACTCGAGGTTGTATTATTGGAGCTGTCAATTCCAGGTCATTAACCTCCGGTTTTTATTTTTCATGCTCTGCAAAAAAAAAAACAAAGGGTTATGATCCGTGAATACGATGACTGGGACATTGTAGCAGCCCATATAAACCTCAAAATGATTCAGAGACAATAACACAGCAAGGGTTTCTTTCTCAATGGTGGAGCACCACCACTGATGGGGATTAAACTTCTTAGAGAAGTACGAAATTGGATGCCCCACCCCATCTGAATCATCTGTATAAGAACTCCACCAACCCCACGATTACTAGCATCCACTGCCAGCTTAAATGGACGGTCAAAATCAGGTGCTGCAAGCACAGGTGCGCGCACCAGAAGACCTTTAGTATGATCAAAGGCTTGTTGACACTCAGCGGACCACACAAAACCTACCTTCGAACTCAGAAAATCCGTCAAGGGAGCAGCCACTGCAGATAAGTTTAGACAGAACCACCTATAGTAGCCAACCATAGCCAGTACCTACGTAGTTCAGTCCTAGATGTTGGAACAGCAAATGCGACATATGTCCCACCTTGTCCTCGAGAGTGCGAACCTGACCCCGACCCACCATCTTACCCAGATACGTCACCGTATCCTGGCCAAACTCACACTTCCCCAGATTGATCGTTAGGTTTGCCTCTGCTAGGCGACAAAATACCTCCTTCAGATGATCGATGTGTTCGATCCAAGTCCTGGAGCACACAACTAAATCATCAACGTATGCTTCACAGAAGGACAAACCAGACAATACCATGTTCGCTAACCGTTGGAAGGTTGCCGGCACATTGCGCATTCCAAATGCCATTACCGTGTACTGAAGAAAGTTATCAGGCGTAACGAACGCTGAGATCTCCCTCGCCCACGTAGTCAAAGGAACTTGCCAATACCCTTTTAGCAAGTCCAACTTAGACACAAAAGATACACTTCCCACATGATCCACGCAATCCTCCATCCGTGGAAGAGGATAGCAATCCGGCTTAGTTACAGCATTCACCTTCCCAAAGTCCGTGCAAAACCTGTCCTCCACATTAGCCTTCGGAGCCAGGAGACACGGAGAACTCCACGGACTACAACTAGGTTCAGCAATTGCATGCTGCAGCATATAGTCAACCTGACCACTTAGGCGATGACGCTTGTTAGGATTGACACGATACGGATGCTGTTTAATTGGCGCAGCACCGGCTATGGCAATGTCATGCTGCAGCACAGATGTCTGAGAAGGCACATCCGAGGACAGTGACCCATTTGACCCCACCAAAGCAAGCAGATCATGCCGCTGACTTCCAGACAAATGAGACAACCGCAAGAGAAGCGACTCCAAAGCTTCAGAGTTGCACAGTTTTCCCTGCGTCACTGCCACAGACAACCGTGCCTCACCCACATCACCACCAGTGTCAGGGGGCAGCACTGTTCCAGCCAAAACTTGCTTAGACAAAACGAAGGACACAGCTCCTCCCCATCAGCCTGTACATGCTCCTGCTCATGGTACTGCTTCAGCATGTTGAGCTGAGTCTTACGCCTCCGATCAGGGGTACCAATAACGTAATCCCATGCACCAACCTTCTTAACCACCTGATAGGGACCACTATACCGAGCCTGCAGACTGGAACCAGGAATAGGCAACAACGCCAGGACCTTGTCACCTGGAGAAAAAATGCTACTTGAAGCCTTCTTGTCGAACCAGCCCTTCATCCTAGACTGAGCAGTAGCAAGATTACCTATTGCCTCCTTGTCACCTGGAGAAAAAATGCTACTTGAAGCCTTCTTGTCGAACCAGCCCTTCATCCTAGACTGAGCAGTAGCAAGATTACCTATTGCCAGTTCGCACATCCTCCGCAGTCTAGACCTAAAAGTACAGACGAGGTCTAAAATACAACGTTTTGAATTCTCCTGCAACCATTTCTCCTTAAGGACCCTCAAGGGACCACGAACAGTATGCGTGAACACCAGGTCAGCAGGACTGAACTCTAAAGACTCCTGCACGACCTCACGCATCGTAAACATAACTAGATGAACACCCTCATCCCAGTCTTTTTCAAACTCCAGGCAGTAAGTCCTCAACATAGATTTCAAAGTCTGGTGAATCCGCTCGAGAGCTCCCTGGCTCTCAAGATGATACGCACTGGAGTGAGAATGCTCAATATCCAACATTTCATTACCTGACCAAAAACCTTTGACAGGATTTTGGAACCTTGGTCACCCTGCACAAACTTGGGCACACCGAACAACGGAAAAAAACTTAGTGAGAGACTTCACAATGTCAGGGGCAGTAATGTTACGCAAAGGGACCACCTCCGGAAAGCGGGTAGACGCACACATAATTGCCAACAAAAAAATTGTTGCCCACCCTTGTCCGAGGCAGAGGACCCACACAATCAACTAGAATCCGTTCAAACGGCTCCCCAACCACGCAGAAAATTCCCCTTTGCTTGGTAATATCCATATCCCCCTCTTGGCACCGCGCAGTCGAACAGATCCGATAAACCTGGATCACTCTTTTGCGCCTCAACCAGCCGGTCGCGTGACAGCGACAACAGCACATTTTCAGACAAGACCCCATCTTGAGATGTAGAAACACCCTTCACAACCCAGGATCCATCATCATGATCTCCAAAAATGCTCTCACTCAGGTCCACTACATCTTCAAACTTTGCCTGGCTCTTAGCCATAGCCCTCGTGACAGCACAAGCTGTGAAGACCTTCGGATGCTGCATAGCCAATCTATCAGGACTCTGCACCACCGGAACCGCCGTCACCTCAGGAGTAATGAAAACTCTACCTCCTGCCAAGTCATTCCCCAAAATCACAGAAACTCCCGCAACGGGAAAACACGGCCACAACCCATCAGTTACCCGGCCTGAAACCAACTCGGACTACCATGTCCTCTAATCCAAATCCTACCACAGAGACACTGGGCCCAACCGATGACTCCTTTGAAAACGGCAGTACACTATCCAATATAAAGGCAAGATGGGAACTGGAACTATGACTTTCATCCTCTAGAGAAACAAAACCTTTTGTGGTGAACGCAGCATATTTACAACATTCATCTGACGCAGACATCCCAGGAACCACAGGTGCTTTTGTGTACCAACCAAAACCACAGGCTTCGCATTTTTCTTGAGCAGGACGGGACACGACCTTGCGATGTGCCCGCTCTCTTTACAATAGTAGCACACAGGACCATCCTTAGTCCTGAGACCTCCGTCAACCTTATCAGCTCGGACCTCCCCCTGTATCATTGTGCTGACACTTGCAGGCACATAAACAGCTTTGACACTGCCACCGGCGACACCACCATGATTAACCGGCCGTGCACCAAAACTATAGGATCGTCCAACAAACTCAGTTTTATGAGTCAATACATAATAACACCGCGGCCTCAGACACCTTAGTCACCTTCTGGTCATTAAGGTTAGTAGCAACCCTCTCACGGAGACAGTTCTTAAAGTCTTCAATAATCATCAAGGCCCGCGGCAGCTTAAAATCCTTCACTCCTTGAGAAGCGCACCACCTGTCAAAAAGCGCCTCCTTCTCCCATGCAAACTCCACATAAGTCTGACCATCAAACTTCCTAAAGCGCCGGAACTTCTGCCGGTACGCCTCTGGAACTAATTAATAAGCTCTTAATACTGTAGACTGCACACACTCATAGTCCCGACTGTTGTCAAGAGATAAAGACGAGTACACCTCCCGTGCTTTACGCACAAGGACACACTGCAAGAGCAAGGACCACATGTCCCTAGGCCACTTAAAGACGAAGCTACACGTTCAAACACTGCAAAATACTTGTCCACATCCTTCTCATTAAACGGGGAAACCAGGCGGATGTTCTTGCTCATATCAAACTCTTTCCCCAGAAGGAACTCGGAGGCATTTAATTCCTTTCCCCGTAGCTCAATGTGTTTCATTTCAAGCGTGAAGGCCATCTCCTCCTTTTTCATTGCAAGCTCTAACTCCTTCAATCGAATGAGGTCCCCCATTTTCTGACCAGGCTGTGTAGAAGCTACAGGACTTTCTTCCTCAGCAGGCAATGCCCCACTCCTCTTCAACTCAGAACATAACATCGACTGTTTCCTCGAATGCTTATCAACAGACCTGATAGCTGTCTGCCAGCAATAATAACTGCCCCTTCGTACATTTTTCAAACAACTCCTGACTAGGAGCCTCGATAAAGTCATCCACTTTAAACTCCATATCAAATGACAGGACCAAAAAACCAGCCAAACCCTGGACACAAATGTCACCACAAATGGAAGGAAAAAACATCCCCTCACAACAGACTTCTTCAGTCACCAGAAGCCTACAAAAAAAACCCCAAACTGTCTAGGGTCCTCAAAGCTTAGGACGAGCCCTCATTTTGTTACGACTCCAGAGGGCTGGTTCTTCAGAGTCGCGTAAGAAATCAAAACCAGGGTCAAGTTTAGATTAAAAAAACACTTTCATTTGTAACACTAAACAAAACCCGAACCTGATTTTAAAGAACACGCTCAGGGACCAGAATTGGCTCTCAAATAATATATAAGGGTGCTCCAGCCAGCCTCTCGATGAACCGTCGGACTGAAGACTCTAAACTGCCTATATAGCCCTAACTCTGCAACCAAAATACCCGAAAACTCTCAGTTCATCCCTTCCATCCCAATAGAACATTAATTTACAAACGTATGCGACAAATAGACAGAGTGCTGTGCCATGCGGCCAGGCCTCATGCAGCTCAGCCCGACAGCTCTTCCTCCAGAGATCTATCTTGCAGAGAGAGAGAATTCTGGGAGCTTCTGCCTTTCAAAGCTCCCGATTAGTCACCTGACGTAGCGGGGCCAATCGGGTACAGAAGCTGTTTACCCCTTGATTCCTGGCTCCCAGCCACGGCCTGCAGAGAAACAGAAAGGTAAGTACACAGTATTCACCAGGGGGGAGAAGTACCTATCAATGCAAAAGCGACGAAATTTCAGCACGTGCATAGCGACGGAAATTCTGCACGCGAAAAGTGCCGAAAATTAAGCACACGAAAAGCAATGACCCTTCAAGATGCTAAAAAGTGACGAGAAGTCAGCACACTAAAAGTGACGATATTTCAGCATGCAAAAAGCAATTGAATTTCAGGACATGAAAAGCTACAACAATTCAGCACACGCAACGCGATGAAAAGCAGCATACAAAAAGCGACGTAAATTCAGGATGCGAAAGGTGACAAAACTTCAGGAAGCATATGGCGACGCAATTTCAGGACGGGAAAAGCAACGGAATTGCAGCATACGAAAAGCGACTAAAATTTAGCCAGGAAGAAGGGATCAAAATTCAACACGTGGAAAGTGACGATCCTTCAGGGCGCGAAAAGCAATTAAAATTTAGCATGCAAAAAGCGCTGAAAATTCAGCACACGAAAAGTGACTAAAATTCAGGAAGCAAAATGGAACGGAATTTCCGGACGTGAAAAGCAACGAAATTTCACCACGTGAAAAGCTATGAAAATTCAGCATGCGAAAAGCGACCAAATTACAGGATGCTTAAGGCGACAACTTTTCATAATGCGGAAAGCAACGAAAATATTGCACACGAAAAACGGTGAACCTTCAGGATACGCAAAGCGATGCAAATTCAGGATGTAAAAGCAACGAAAATGCAGGAGATGAAATGTGAGGTAATTCAGACCGCAAAAAGGGAAACATTTCAGGATGCGAAAAGCGACTACATTTCAGGACATGAAATGCATAAAAGTTCATGACGCAGAAAGCAACGGAACTTCAGGATGCGAAATAGAATCATAGAATCATAGAAAATAGGTGCAGGAGTAGACCATTCGGCCCTTCGAGCCTGCACCGCCATTCAATATGAACATGGCTGATCATCCAACTCAGTATCCTGTACCTGCCTTCTCTCCATACCCCCTGATCACTTTAGCCACAAGGGCCACATCTAGCTCCTTCTTAAATATAGCCAAATAACTGGCCTCAATTACCTTCTGTGGCAGAGAATTCCACAGGCTCACCACTCTCTGTGTGAAAAACGATCTTCTCATCTCGGTCCTAAAATATTTCCCTCTATCCTTGAACTGTGACCCCTTGTTCTGCAGTTCGCCAACATCGGGAATAATGTTCCTGCATCTAGCCTGTCCAACCCCTTAAGAATTGTGTAAGCCTCTATAAGATCCCCACACAATCGCGTAAATTCCAGCGAGTACAAGCCGAGTCTATCCAGTCTTTATTCATATGGAGTCCTGACATCCCAGGAATCAGTCTGGTGAACATTATCTGTACTCCACCAATGGCAAGAATGTCTTTCCTCAGATTCGGAGACAAAAGCTGTACGCAATACTCCAGGTGCGGTCTCACCAAGCCCCTGTACAAATGCAGTAGAACCTCCATGCTCTTGTACTCAAATCCTTTTGCTATGAATGCCAACAAACCATTCGCTTTCTTCACAGCGTGCTGCACCTGCACGCCTCCTTTGAATAACTGGTGTAACATGACACAGAGGTCTCCATTTGCATCTGCCCTTTTCCTAATCGGCCACCATTCAGATAATAATCTACCGTCCTGCTTTTGCCGCCAAAGTGGATAACCTCACATTTATCCACATTATACTGCATCTGCCATGCATTTGCCCACTCACCCAACCTATCCAAGTCACCTTGCAGCCTCCTAGCATCCCCCTCACAGCTAACACTGCCCCCCCCCCCCCCCAGCTTCGTGTCATACGCAAACTTGGAGATTTTGCATTCAATTCCCTCATCCAGATCATTAATATATATTGTAAATAGCTGGGGTCCCAACACTGAGCCTTGCGGTACACCACTAGTCAATGCCTGCCATTCTGAAAATGACACGTTTACTCCTACACTTTGCTTCCTGTCTGCCAGCCAGTTCTCTATCCACATCAATACTGAACCACCAATACCGTGTGCATTAAGTTTCTATGCTAATCTGATATGTGGGACCTTGTCGAAAGCCTTCTGAAAGTCCAGATATAACACATCCACAGGTCCTCCCTTATTCACTCTACATCCTCAAATCATTCTACTCGTCAGACATGATTTACCTTTCATAAATCAATGCTGACTTTGTCCAATGATTTCACCGCTTTCCATATGTGCGGCTATCCCATCTTTAATAACTTATTTGAAAGTCGTGGACAGCACATACAGCGAGTTTGTCACGCCAGAGGTAAAAGGTAAGAGGACAGAAAGGGAGCGGGTGGCCAATAGCCAGCAAAGCAGTAGGCAGATAGTGCAGGTGTCCCCTGCGGTCATCTCCGTACTCAACAGGTTTACCATTTTAGATACTGTTGAGGGAGATGGCTCATCAGGGGAATGCAGCAGCAGCCAAGTTCATGGCACCATGGGTGGCTCTGCAGCACATGATGGGGGGAAAAAGAGGGGAAGGGCTATTGTAATAGGGGATTCAATTGTCAGGGGAATAGATAGGCGTTTCTGCGGCCGCAAAAGAGACTCCAGGATGGTATGTTGCCTCCCTGGTGCAAAGGTCAGGGATGTTACTGAACGGCTGCAGAACATTCTGGAGGGGGAGGGTGAACAGCCAGTTGTCGTGGTGCATATTGGCACCAACGATATAGGGAAACAAAGGGATGAGGTCCTACAAGGTGAATTTAGGGAGCTAGGAGATAAACTCAAAAGTAGGACCTCAAAGTTAATAATCTCTGGATTATTACCAATACCACGGGCCAGTCAGAGTTGAAATAGGAGGATATTGCAGATGAATACGTGGCTTGAAAAATGGTGCAAGGGGGAGGGATTCAAATTTTTAGGGCACTGGAACCATCTCTGGGGGAGGTGGGACCAGTACAAACACGACGGTCTGTGCCTGGGCTGGAATGGAACCAATGTCCTTGGGGGAGTGTTTGCTAGTGCTGTCGGGGAGGATTTAAACTAATGTGGCAGGGGGATGGGTACAAGAGCAGAGAGGCAGGTGGGTGTAAAACGAGGGTGGAAGCAATAGGGAGCAAGGTGAAAAGTAAAAGTGGCAGGCAGACAAAACCAGGGCAAAAATCAAAAGGGCCACTTATAAACAAAATTGTATAAGGGGTAAGAGCGTTGTAAAAACAAGCCTGAAGGCCTTGTGTCTCAATGCAAGGAGTATTCGTAATAAGGTGGATGAGTTGAACGTGCAGATAGCTATTATTGAGTATGATATAGTTGGGATCATGGAGACATGGCTCCGGGGTGACCAAGGCTGGGAGCTGAACATCCAGGTATATTCAATATTCAGGAGGGATAGAGAGAAAGGAAAAAGAGGTGGGGTAGCGTTGCTGGTTAGTGGAGATTAACGCAATGGAAAGGAAGGACATTAGCTTGGAGCATGTGGAATCGTTATGGGTAGAGCTGCGAAACACGAAGGGGCAGAAAACGCTAGTGGGAGTTGTGCACAGGCCACCTAACAGTAGTAGTGAAGTTGGGGATGGTATAAAACAGGAAATTAGAAATGCGTGCGACAAAGGCAAAACAGTTATAATGGGTGACTTCAATCTACATATAGATTGGGTAAATCAAATTGGCAGGGGCGCTGAGGGAGAGGTTTTTTTGGAAAGTATGAGGGATAGTTATCTAAATCAACATGTAGAGGAACCAACGAGAGAGCAGGCTATTTTAGACTGGGTATTGAGTAATCAGGAAGGGTTAGTTAGCAGTCTTATTGTGCGTGCCCCCTTGGGCAAGAGTGACCATAATATGGTCGAGTTCTTCATTAGTATGGAGAGTGACATTGTTAATTCAGAAACAATGGTTCTGAACTTAAGGAAAGGTAACTTTGAGGGTATGAGACGTGAATTGGCCAAGATTGACTGGCAATCAATTCTAAAGGGGTTGACGGTGGATACCCAATGGAAGACATTTAAAGACTGCATGGATGAACTACATAAATTGTACATCCCAATTTGGCAAAAGAATAGATCAGGGAAGGTAGTGCATCCGTGGATAACAAGGGAAATCGGGGATAGTATCAAAGCAAAGGATGATGCGTACAAAGTAGCCAGAAAAAGCAGCATACCAGAGGACTGGGAGAAATTCAGAGACCAGCAGAGAAGGACAAAGGGCTTGATTAGGAAAGGAAAAATAGATTATGAAAGAAAACTGGCAGGGAACATAAAAACTGACTGCAAAAGTGTTTATAGATATGTGAAGAGAAAGAGATTAGTTAAAACAAATATAGGTCCCTTGCAGTCAGAAACAGGTCAGATGGATATGGCGGACCAATTGATTAACCACTTTGGTTCCGTCTTCACTAAGGAAGACATAAATAATCTGCCGGAAATAGCATGGGACCACAGGTCAAATGAGTACTTGAGTGAAATCCAGTTAGTCGGGAAGTGGTGTTGGGTAAATTGAATGGATTGAAGGCCGATAAATCCCCAGGGCCAGATAGGCTGCATCCCAGAGCACTTAAGGAAGTAGCTCCGGAAATAGTGGATGCATTAGTGATAATCTTTCAAAACTCTAGATTCTGGAGTAGTTCCTGAGGATTGGCGGGTAGCAAACGTAACCCCTCTTTTTAAGAAGGGGGCGAAGAGAGAAAACGGGGAATTACAGACCAGTTAGTCTAACATCGGTAGTGGGGAAACTGCTAGAGTCAGTTATTAAAGATGGGATAGCAGCACATTTGGAAAGTGGTGAAATCATTGGACAAAGTCAGCATGGATTTACGAAAGGTAAATCATGTCTGACGAATCTTGTGGAATTTTTCGAGGATGTAACTAGTAGCGTGGATAGGGGAGAACCAGTGGATGTGGTGTATCTGGACTTCCAGAAGGCTTTCGACAAGGTCCCACATAAGCGATTAGTATATAAACTTAAAGCATATGGCATTGGGGGTTCAGTATTGATGTGGATAGAGAACTGGCTGGCAAACAGGAAGCAAAGAGTAGGAGTTAACGGGTCATTTTCACAATGGCAGGCAGTGACTAGTGGGGTACCGCAAGGCTCAGTGCTGGGACCCCAGCTATTTACAATATACATAAATGATCTGGATGAGGGAATTGAAGGCAATATCTCCAAATTTGCGGATGACACTAAGCTGGGTGGCAGTGTTAGCTGTGAGGAGGATGCTAGGAGAATGCAAGGTGACTTGGATAGGCTGGGTGAGTGGGCAAATGTTTGGCAGATGCAGTACAATGTGGATAAATGTGAGGTCATCCACTTTGGTGGCAAAAATAGGAAAACCGACTACTATCTAAATGGTGGCCGATTAGGAAAAGGGGAGATGCAGCGCGACCTTGCTGTCATGGTAAACCAGTCATTGAAAGTAGGCATGCAGATACGGCAGGCAGTGAAGAAAGCCAATGGTATGTTAGCTTTCATAGCAAAAGGATTTGAGTATAGGAGCAGGGAGGTTCTACTTCAGTTGTATAGGGTCTTGGTGAGGCCACACCTGGAGTATTGCATACAGTTCTGGTCTCCAAATCTGAGGAAGGACATTATTGCCATAGAGGGCGTGCAGCGAAGGTTCACCAGACTGATTCCTGGGATGTCAGGACTGTCTTATGAACAAAGACTGCATAGACTCGGTTTATACTCTCTAGAATTTAGGAGATTGAGAGGGGATCTTATAGAAACTTACAAGATTCTTAAGGGGTTGTACAGGCTAGATGCAGGAAGATTGTTCCCGATGTTGGGGAGATCCAGGACAAGGGGTCACAGCTTAAGGATAAGGGGGAAACCGAGATGAGAAGGATTTTTTTCACACAGAGAGTGGTGGGTCTCTGGAACTCTCTGCCGCAGAGGGTAGTTGAGACCAGTTCATTGGCTATATTTAAGATGGAGTTAGATGTGGCCCTTGTAGCTAAGGGGATCAGAGGGTGTGGAGAGAAGGCCGGTACGGGATACTGAGTTGGATGATCAGCAATGATCATATTAAATGGCGGTGCAGGCTCGAAGGGCCGAATGACCTACTCCTGCACCCTAATTTCTATGTGTCTATGTAACTGACTATAGCATTTTCCCCACTACCGATGTTAGGCTAATTGGACTGTATTTCCCCGTTTCCTCTCTCCCTCCTTTTTTAAAATGTGGGGTTACATTAGCTGCCCTCCAATCCTCAGGAACTACTCCAGAATCTAAAGATTTGAAAAATTATCACTAATGCTTCCACTATTTCTGGGACTACTTCCTTAAGTACTCTGGGATGCAGCCTATTTGGCCCTGGGGATTTATCGGCCTTTAATCCATTCAACTCCCACTAGCGTTTTCTGGCCCTTAGTGTTTCGCAGCTCTACCCATATCGGTTCAACATCCTCCAAGCTAATGTCCTTCCTTTCTATTGCGTTAATCACCTCTCTAAATAGCAACGCTACTCCACCTTCTTTTCCTTTCTGCCTATCCCTCCTGAATATTGAATATCCCTGGATGTTCAGCTCCCAGCCTTCGTCACCCTGGAGCCATGTCTCCGTGATCCCAACTATATCATATTCATTAATAACTATCTGCACATTCAATTCATCCACCTTGTTACGAATGCTCCTTGCATAGAGACACAAAGCCTTCAGGATTGGTTTTACAACACTCTTGTCCCTTATACAATTAAGTTGAAAAGTGGCACTTTTTGATTTTTGCCCTGGATTTTTCTGCCTGCCACTTTTACTTTTCACCTTGCTACCTATTTCTTCATGTTACACCCCTCCGTCTCTCTGCTCATGCTCCCATCCCCCTACCACATTAGTTTAAATCCTCCCTGACAGCACTAGCAAACACTCCCCCAAGGACATTGGTTCCCTTCAAGACCAGGTGCAGACCATCCTGTTTTTACCGGTCCCACGTATTCATCTGCAATATCCTCCTATTTCTACTCTGACTAGCACGTGGCACCGGCAGGAGTCCAGAGATTATTACCTTTGAGGTCCTACTTTTAACATTATCTCCTAGCTCCCTAAATTTGCCTTGTAGGACCTCATACCGTTTGTTACCTATATCGTTGGTGCCAATGTGCACCATGACAGCTGGCTGTTCACACTCCCCCTCCAGAATGTTCTGCAGCCGTTCAGTAACATCCCTGACTCTTGCACCTCGGAGGCAACATGCCATCCTGGAGTCTCTTTTGCGGCCGCAGAAACGCCTTTCTATTCCCCTTACTATTCAATGCTCTATTACTATAGCCCTTCCACTCTTCTTTCTTCCCTCCTGTGCCGCAGAGCCACCAACGGTGCCATGAACTTGGCTACTGCTGCCTTCCCCTGATAAGCTATCTGCCACATTGGAAATGGGAGTAAATTTGAGCCACGAAAAGCTACAAAAATACAGCAAGCGAAAAGTGACAAAAATTCAGCATGCGACAACGCGAAAAATAATGAAAATGAAGCACTCATAAAGCGACAACATTTCAGGTCATGAAAGGCGACGAAATTTCAGCACACGAAAAGCGACTAAAGTTCAGCACGCGAAAATTGACGAACCTTCACGAAAAGCGACAAAATTACATGACGCATAATGCTAGCTAGATGGCTACATATAGTGGAGGGTGCCAAGATATAGGGGGGGGGGGGCGCGGATTAAAGGAAGGGCACCTTTAAATGTGGATTTAGGGTTGGGCATGTGGATGGGAGGGGGATTTAGGGGAGGGCACCTTTAAATAGTGAATTAGGAGGGCCAACGTGGAACAGGGCTATTAGGCTACATACTTGGATATCTAGATAGATAGCCAGACTGAGCAACATACTGTATCGCTAGGTAGCTAGCTAGACTGGGGCTACATACTGGAAAACAAGGTAGCTCGCTAGAATGAGCTAGATACTGGATAGCTAGCTCCATGGCCACATATAGGGGAGGGTGCCTAGAAATGGGGGGGTTTAGGGAAGGGCACCTTTAAATTTGGATTTAGGGTAGGGCAAGTAAATGGGAGCCTGTGTAAATGGTGAATCAGGGAAGGGCACCTTTAAATGATGCAGTAGGGAAGGCATCTGTAATGTAGGGTAGATTTAGGGGAGAGCACCTGTAAATGAGCAATACAATATGAGCAACAACAACAACTGAAGCTTCACAACAACATTGGTGTGCGGTTGCACCAATCGACGTAACACTCTCATATAATTATTTCCCCCTCATTAATTTCTTCTCACGTGTAGCGAGGTACAGTGAAAAGCTTTAGTCGTGTGCAAACCAGTTAACAGAAAGACAAAACATGATCACAATTGAGCCAGCTAGGTGGTTACATCCTGTATAACTAGGTAGCTAGCTAGATGGCTACATCCCGTATAACTAGGTAGCTAGCTAGATGGCTACATCCCGTATAACTCTGAGCTGCGGTGCTCCAGCGGCGGCCTGGCTCCCTCTGAGCTGCGGTGCTCCAGCGGCGGCCTGGGTTTCGGGAGCTGCGGTGCTCCAGCGGCGGCCTGGCTTTCGGGAGCTGCGGTGCTCCAGCGGCGGCCTGGCTTTCGGGAGCTGCGGTGCTCCAGCGGCGACCTGGCTTTCGGGAGCTGCGGTGCTCCAGCGGCGGCCTGGCTTTCGGGAGCTGCGGTGCTCCAGCGGCGGCCTGGTTTTCGGGAGCTGCGGTGCTCCAGCGGCGGCCTGGTTTTCGGGAGCTGCGGTGCTCCAGCGACGTTCCGGCGGCGGGCCCTGTGGCGGTGTTCCGGCGTTCCGGCGTCAGCGGTGGCGGCGGCCTGGATTTCCTCAGCGCAGAGGGAGAATAAGGAGGGGAGAAAGACAGAGACCCTAAGACTTTTGCCTTCCACCACAGTGAGGAGGTTTTTGGTGAACTCACTGTGGTGGATGTTAAATTTGTGTTTATTGTATGGTATTGTTATTTTTATATATGTATGACTGCAGACACGAAATTTCGTTCAGACCGAAAGGTCTGAATGACAATAAAGGCATTCAATTCAATTCAATTCAATTCAATTCAACTAGGTAGCTAGCTAGATGGCTACATCGGATATAACTAGGTAGCCAGCTAGATGGCTACATCCTGTATAACTAGGTAGCTAGCGAGATGGCTACATACTGTATAACGAGGTAGAGAGCAAGACTGAGCTACATACTGGATAGCTATGTAGCGAGCTTGAGTGACCTATGTACTGGATAGTTAGGTAGCTAACTAGATTAAACCCCTGCCCCACGGTACGAGTTCATTCCAAGAGTTCTACCGCGTTTGCCCTGATTCGAACTCGGATATTTACGGTAATGGCCACTCGGGGAAATCGTGAACATTTTTCATCATATTCAAAAATCTTCACGAATCTTCCAGTGCATACCTGCCGTTATCGAGTCTTCCTGAGTACCTGCCGTTAGCACGAAGAGAAGTCCCCGAGCTCCGACGTACCCGCTACGTTCATTTTCCCTGCTGACAACGAGTTTGATTTTTTTAAACTCGGGAGAGCCCTTGGAATGAACACGCAACGTGGAACAGGGCTATTAAGCTACATATTTGCATAGCTAGTTAGATAGCTAGACTGAGCAACATACTGGGTAGCTAGGTAACTGGCTAGACTGGGGCTACATACTGGAAAACGAGGTAGATAGCTAGAATGAGCTACATACAGGATAGCTAGCCACATGGCTAAATATAGGGGAGGGTGGTTAGATATAGCGGGGTTTCAAGAGTGGTAGCGGTGTGGAATGAGCTTCCAGTGGAAGTGGTTCGTTGGTATCATTTAAAAATAAATTGGATAGGCATATGGATGAGAAGGGTATGGAGGGTTATGGTATGAGTGCAGGCAGGTGGGACTAAGGGAAAAAAGTTGTTCGGCACGGACTTGAAGGGCCAAGATGGCCTGTTTCCGTGCTGTAATTGTTATGTTATATGGTTATATGGTTTAGGGAAGGGCACCTTTAAATGTGGATTTAGGGTAGGGCTTGTAAATGGGAGGGAGGTTTAGGGGAGGGCACCTTTAAATGTGGATTTAGGGTAGGGCTTGTAAATGGGAGGGAGGTTTAGGGGAGGGCACCTTTAAATGTGGATTTAGGGTAGGGCATGTAAATGGGAGGGAGGTTTAGGGGAGGGCACCTTTAAATGGAGCAGTATGGAAGGCATCTGTAAATGGTGAATTAGGGGAGAGCACGTTTAAATGGAGCAGTAGGGAAGGCATCTGTAAATGGTGAATTAGGGAAGGGCACCTTTAAATGGAGCAGTAGGGAAGGCATCTGTAAATGGTGAATTAGGGAAGGGCACCTTTAAATGGTGCAGCAGGGAAGGCATCTGTAAATTTAGGGTAGATTTCGGGGAGGGCACCTATAAAGGACCAATACAATATCAGCAACAACACTGGTGTGTTGTTGCTCCAATTCTTGCAACAATCTCATATAATTCCTTCCCCCTCATTAATTTATTCTCACGTGTACCGAGGTACAGTGAAAAGCTTTAGTCGCGAGCTAACCCGTTAACAGAAAGACAAAACATTATCATAATTGAGCCAGCTAGATGGCTACATCCTGTCCAACTAGGTAGCTAGCTAGATGGTTACATACTGGATAGCTAGGTAGATAGCAAGACCGGGCTACATACTGGATAGCTAAGCAGCTAGCCAGAGTGATCTATATACTGGATAGTTATGTAGCTAACTAGATTTTACTTCGGAGTCACGTGAGTGAGTACGTGAAGTAGCCCCACCAGGCGCATACGCGTCATTACTTTGACTCGTGTCGCTTGGATGTAATTTACTGACGTACAGAAACTTCATTCCAACACAGATACAACTATTGGGGAACAACCTCCGGTTGGGGGTAGATTACAATTGTTTTATTATGAATGGTGCTGCATAGCATCTGATCGGTTTATGCTAGATACTGTGTCAGGCTCTACAATAGAATGTATGGCAGGAGTTGATCCACCTGTACAGAATAGGCCTAATACAGTCTTGGTGTTTGCTGCACCAGACACTCGTCAGGTACAAGAATGAATTAAAACCTTATTCCAGAAAGGGGTAATTGAAAGGGGTAATTCAGGGTGAATCATCCTGAACAATTTGTGTCCAATGTATTTCCCAGACAGAAGAAAGATGGGGGTTGTAGAGTCATTCTCGACCTCACAAACTTAAATTCCTATGTTCAGTATAGGCATCTCCTCCACGTCCCTTTCTCTCCCCTACCTGTATCCCTACTCTCTCCTCTTCGCTCCCCCTTCTCTCTCCCCCTCTACGTCCCCTCGATGTCTCCCTCCATCTCCTCCCGCCCTATCCACCTCCCCCTCCCACACCCTTCCCCCTCCCAGCTCCTTCCCTCCCCTTCACTCTCGCCCCTAACTCTCACCCACTCTGTCCACCTCACCTCCTGATCCTCTCCCCCCCCCCTCCACCCCACTCTCTCCCTCTCTCCCCTCTCCCTCCTCTCTCACTCCCCCCTCCCTAACCCCCTCTTTCACCACCTCTCCGCCCCTCAATCTCCCACCCCTCCCTCCTCCTCTCACCTTTTCCACCCCCTTCTACTGCCCCACGTTCTAACTCCCCCCTCTCTCCCTCTCGCCCTCACCTCCCCTCTCAATACACCCACTGAGGAAGAGGATTTCCTGGAATGTATGCGGGATAGTTTTCTCAACCAACATGTGGAGGAACCAACGAGAGAGCAGGCTATTCTAGACTGGGTATTGAGTAATGAGGAAGGGTTAGTTAGCAGTCTTGTTGTGCGTGGCCCCTTGGGCAAGAGTGACCATAGTATGGTTGAGTTCTTCATTAGGATGGAGAGTGACAAAATTAAGTCAGAAACAAGGGTTCAGAACTTGAACAAAGGTAACTTTGAAGGTATGAGATGTGATTTGGCCAAGATAGACTGGCAGGTGATTCTTAAAGGGTTGACAGTGGATGTGCAATGGAAGGTATTTAAAGACTGCCTGGATGAAGCACAAAGGTTGTTCATACCAGTTTGGCAAAATAATAAATCGGGGAAGGTGGTGCATCCATGGATAACAAGGGAAATCATGGATAGTATAAAAACAAAAGATGAGGCATACAAATTTGCCAGAAAAAGCAGCCTACTGGAGGACTGGGAGAAATTCAGAATCCAGCAGAGGAGGGCAAAGGGCTTAATTAGGAAAGGGAAAATAGATTATGAAAGGAAACTGGCAGGGAACATAAAAACTGACTGCAAAAGTTTTTATAGATATGTGAAGAGAAAGAGACAAGTTAAAACAAATGTTGGTCCCTTGCAGTCAGAAACAGGTGAATTGATCATGGGGAACAAGGACATGGCAGACCAATTAAATAACTACTTTGGTTCTGTCTTCACTAAGGAAGACATAAATAATCTGCCGGAAGTAGCAGTGGAACGGGGGTCAAATAAGATGGAGGAACTGAGTGAAATCCAGGTTAGCCGGGAGGTGGTGTTGGGTAAATTGAACGGATTGAAGGCCGATAGGTCCCCAGGGCCAGATAGTCTGCATCCCAGAGTACTCAAGGAGGTAGCCACAGAAATAGTGGATGCATTAGTGATAATTTTTCAAAATTCCTTAGATCCTGGAGTAGTTCCTGAGGATTGGAGGGTAGCTAATGTAACCCCACTTTTTAAGAAAGGAGGGGGAGAGAAAGCGGGGAATTACAGACCAGTTAGTCTAACATCGGTAGTGGGGAAACTGCTAGAGTCGGTTATTAAAGATGGGATAGTAGCGCATTTGGAAAGTGGTGAAATCATTGGACAAAGTCAGCATGGATTTACGAAAGGTAAATCGTGTCTGACAAATCTGATAGAATTTTTCGAGGATGTAAGTAGTAGAGTGGATAAGGGAGAACCAGTGGATGTGTCATATCTAGACTTTCAGAAGGCTTTCGACAAGGTCCCGCATAAGAGATTAGCATACAAACTTAAAGCACACGGTATTGGGTGTTCAGTATTGATGTGGATAGAGAACTGGCTAACAGACAGGAGGCAAAGAGTAGGAGTAAACGGGTCCTTTTCAGAATAGCAGGCAGTGACTAGTGGGGTGCCGCAAGGCTCAGTGCTGGGACCCCAGCTATTTACAATATATATTAATGATTTGGACGAGGGAATTCAATGCAACATCTCCAAATTTGCAGATGATACCAAGCTGGGGGGTATAGTTAGGTGTGAGGAGGATGCTTGGAGGCTGCAGGGTGATTTGGATAGGCGGAGTGAATGGGCAGATGCATGGCAGATGCAGTATAATGTGGATAAATGTGAGGTTATCCACTTTGGTGGCAAAAACATGAGGGTCGACTATTATCTGAATGGTGGCAGATTAGGAAAGGGAGAGATGCAACGAGACCTGGGTGTCATGGTACACCAGTGATTGAAAGTAGGCATGCACATGCAGCAGGAAGTGAAGAAAGCAAATGGTATGTTAGCATTCATAGCGAAAGGATTTGAGTATAGGAGCAGGGAGGTTCTACTGCAGTTGTACAGGGTTTTGGTGAGGCCACACCTGGAGTATTGCGTACAGTTTTGGTCTCCAAATCTGAGGAAAGACATCCTTGCCATAGAGGGGGTACAGAGAAGATTCACCAGACTGATTCCTGGGATGTCAGGACTTTCATATGAGGAAAGATTGGATAGACTCTGCTTGTACTCGCTGGAATTTAGAAGATTGAGGGGGGATCTTATAGAAACTTACAAAATCCTTAAGGGGTTGGACAAGCTAGATGCTGGAAGATTGTTCCCGATGTTGGGGAGTCCAGAACAAGGGGTCAAAGTCTAAGGATAATGGGGAATTCCTTTAGGACCGAAATGAGGAAAACATTCTTTACACAGAGAGTGGTGAGTCTCTGGAATTCTCTGCCACAGAAGGTAGTTGAGGCCAGTTCATTGGCTATATTTAAGAGGGCGTTAGATGTGGCACTTGTGGCTAAAGGGATCAGGGGGTATGGAGAGAAGGCAGGTACGGGATACTGAGTTGGATGATCAGTCATGATCACATTGAATGGCGGTGCAGGATCGAAGGGCCGAATGGCCTTCTCCTGTACCTATTTTCTATGTTTCTACCCGCTCTCCCCCTCCCACTCCATCTCCCCCTCTCTCTATCACACCCTCACTGCCCCCCTCTTTATGTCCCTCTGTATCCCCTCCATCTTTCCAATCTCTCCACCCCACTCTCCCCCTTTCCTCTCTCTCCCCCTCCCTTCCCCTCTCAGCCCCCCTCCCCCTCACCACTTCTCTCACACCCCCAACACGCGTATCCCTCTCGTCCTCACAATTTTCCCATCCCTCTTGTCCATCTACCTCTCACTATCGCCCCTCCCTTTCCGCCCTCCGTCCTCACTCTCCCTCCCTCTCCCGCTATACACACCCCCTCTCCCCCGCTAACCCTCTACCTCCTGTCCACCCATTTTCCCCCTCGCCCCATCTACCTCCTTACCCCCACCTCAACACACACTGTCCCCCTCACTACCACTCCCATTCTCAATCCCAATCTCACTCCCCCCCACTCCCACTCCCATTCCCCTCCCTCTCCCTCTCTCTCCCCGCGCTCGACCCAACTCTACCCCCTCTCCTTCCCATCGTTGTCCCCTCTCTCTCAATCCATCTCTCCCCCTCCCTCTCCGTCACTCCGCTCTACCCTCTTCCTTTCCCACCTTCCTATCCCCTCTCCCCAACATTCACCACTCCCTCTCCCTCCCTCTGCCCCGCCCTCTTCCCCATCCCAATTCGTCCTCTAACACGCCCCCTCTACCTCTCCCCAGTGCTCTGCCTTGCCGCCCTACATGTCCCCCCTCTCCTCCCCCTCTCCTCCCTCTCCCCCTCCATTCCCCCTCCATCCTCTCTCCCCCTCTCTACGCCCCTACTCTCCACCTCTCTCTCTCGCTGCTCTCTCTCCCCTTTCTCTCTCCACCTCTCTGCCCTCACTCTCCCACCCGCTCTCCCCACTCCCGCTCCCCCGTCTCCCTTCCTCTCTCTGCCCATTTCAACCCCTATCTCACCCCTCTCCACCCTATCCCTCCCTCTATAACCCCCTCAATCTCCCTCACTGTCTCCCTCCTATCTCTCTTCTCTCCGTTTAACTCACCCCCTCCCGCTCCGCCCTCTCTCCCCCTCGATGTCCCGCCACCCCCTCTCTATCCGCTTTCAGTCTCTCTCTTTCCCCTCCCCTTGCCCCTTCCTCTCTCGCCCCTCCCTCTACCTCTCCCATTCCACAACCCATTGCCCATCCCAATCCCCTTCTCCCCGCACTTCCCCTCCTATCCCTCTATCTCCCCACACTCTATCTCTCTCCGCCTCTCTCCCTCTCGCTCTCCCCCTCCCCCCTAACCTCTATCACTCCCCTCAATCTTCCCTCTCTCTGTCACCCTCTCTCTCCCCATCTTTCTCCACCTCTCTCTCCCGCCCCTCTTCTCCCCCACCCCCCCCCCTCTCTCTCTCTCTCTCTATCTCTCTCTCTTTCTCTCCCAGTCTCTCTCTGTGTCCCCGCCTCTCTCGCCCCCTCTCTCTTTCACCCTCTCTCCCTCCTGTTTCTCTCTCCCCCTCACTGTCTCCCCCCTTTCACGCCCCGTCTACCCCTCACTCGATCCCTCTCTCTCTGCCTCCCCTCAGTCTCTCCCTCTCTCCCCTCTCCATTGCCCATTGTCTCTCCACCTTTTCTCCCTCACCCCCTTTCTCTCTCTCCCCTCTCTCTTGTCTCTTTCTCTCTCTTTCTCACACTCCCGCTTTCTCTCTCCCATTCTTCCTGCCTCCCTCTCTTTCCCCTCCCTCTTCCCCTCTCTCCGTCCCCTCTCTCTCCCTTTCCCTCAATGCCCCCCTATCTCTCTCCCCTCTGGCTCTCTCGTTTCCCTCCCTCCCTCTCTCGCCCTCTCCCTCTTTCTCTCTCTCCCCATCCCCATCTCTCCCTACCCTCTTCCCCTCTTCCTCTCTTCGCCTTTCTTTCTCCGCCTTTCTCTCTCCCCGCTCCCTCTCTCCCCTCTCTCTCCCTCCGCTCTCTATAGAGACGGTGAGCGGGGGCAGGTTACTGGGAAGGTCGGTGCCTGTTTGCTTTGTGTGGGAATCAGGCAGCGGTGTGGTTTACCTGCTGCTGCAAGTCCCGCCCAAAGCAGTGTTTGCCATTGAAACTGCAGCAGAGAGATTCACAGTCCGAGCGGCTCTATATGCGACTTATTGCCCAGTGTGTGGGCAGTGATGGTTTGTGGAGAAGCCGCACTAGATAAACTTGAGTCCGTTGTATCACTGCTCCTCCGGAACTCACAGAGGAGTTCTCCCCTCTGTGACCGGCATCTGGGCGCAGGGGACTCGGGCTAGAAGGCGACAATGTTGATCCGCTCCATCGCTCGTTTTATCTTGGACGAAGCTCACTGCGATTTCCCTGAAGAATTTAATTTCAAATTCACCATTTTTACTGGCGATTGGGCGGCGCTTCCGTTGCCTCGGCTGATGGATCCTTTGTGTGTTGAAGGTCTGAGTCTCGGACTACAGGAGAAACCGGGAACGCCCCGTCACTGTCCCTGGAACACTGCTTGGAATCTCAACTGTTGGTCGGACAACAGAAGCAGAAATGAGTTTGATTGAGGTAAGGATGTGACCGGGAACAGAAGCGGGTATTTGGGGGTTGGATGCAGAGACAGCAGATCAACACATGTTTTTGTTTGTGTATGAAGTAACTGCAGATGCTGGTTTAAACCGAAGCGAGGCACATAAAGGTGGAGGAACACCGCGGATCAGCAACATCTCTGGGGAATAACGATGGATGAAGTTTCGGATCGATACAGTTCTTCAGACCGAGAGTCCGAGGAGAAGGAACCACCGGTAAGGATCGGACTAGGAAAAATAATTGGAAGATATGCAAAAAAGCTGATAATCAAATAAATAACTACCCCATCATCTTCCCCTCCCACGGCCCCTCACTCTTGTCCTCCCACATCCTTGCAATCCCCTACCTCTGAATCTCCATCTGCCTCTGCCCCTTCTACTGACTATCCCCCTCCTTCTCCACTCTTTCCCCTTCATCACCCCTCACTGACATCTCTCCCTCCCTCCCCCCTCCCTCTCCCCCTCCTTCCTCCCCATCCCCCTCCTTTCTCCCCCTCCCTCTCCCCCTCCCTCTCCCCCTCCCTCTCCCCCTCCCTCTCCCCTTCCATCTCCCCCTCCATCTCCCCCATCCTCTCCCCCTCCTTGCTCCACTCTACCTCCCTCTCCCTCCCTCTCCGAATTCCTCTCCCCCTCCCTCTCCACTCTTTCCCCTTCATCACCCCTCACTGGCACCTCCCCCATCCTCTCCCTCTTATTTCTCTACTCGACCTCCCTCTCCCTCCTGCTCCCAATTCCTCTCCCCCTCACTTTCCCCCATCCCCCTCCCCCTCCCCCTTCCCCACCCCCACCCCTGTTCCTCCCGCCACCCTCGCTTTCCTTTCCGGGTCCCCCTTCCTCTCCCGCTCCCTTCCTTTCCTCCCCTCCTCCTCCTCCCTCCCCTCCCCTTTCACCCTTTTTTACTCCTATAAACTAACCGCGCGAAAGTACAGGGGGAGGAATCCCCTACAAGCCAATTACCGATACCGACGCGAACGTACATGGGGAGGTAACTACTTTGCCCAATCACAGAACAGTGCACATAACATCCAGGAGCGGGACACCCTTCTGGACCAATCACAGGTACCAGCGGGAAGACAAAGTAGAAACATAAATCCCCCCTAACCAATCATAAGTATACATTCAGCGTTTTTGTACTGAAACGTAACATAATCCTCTTGAGGAACCCAGACAGAGTGGCAACAGGTGGGTCACATGGGCAGAAGCTTCCTGGAGCTTCTTCAGAGTTCCAGACTTAATGGAGCCAGCTAGGTTACATGTGTCTCCAGCCCCTTGCAAAGTGATGTAATTATTAATGAAGCCCGTTCTCTCACAGACACTTGCCTGTCTCCAAAATACCCAAACCCATGCACTTTCACAAACACACCGTGTATCACTCCATCAGTAGCACCCCACAGTGTATCACTCCGTCAGGAGCACCCCACAGTGTTAAACACCCCATCGGTACAAATCCACAGTGTATCACTCCATCAGTGCTGCCACACATTGTGCCAATCCATCCATACATACCCAATGTGTTACTCTATCGGTACTATCCCACAATATATTAGAACAACATAGAAACATAGAAACATAGAAAATAGGTGCAGGAGTAGGCCATTCGGCCCTTCGAGCCTGCACCGCCATTCAATGTGATCATGGCTGATCATCCAACTCAGTATCCCGTACCTGCCTTCTCTCCATACCCCCTGATCCCTTTAGCCACAAGTGCCACATCTAACGCCCTCTTAAATATAGCCAATGAACTGGCCTCAACTACCTTCTGTGGCAGAGAATTCCAGAGACTCACCACTACTGTAGTAACCATTTATCTTAACTCAGTATGTTACAACTATACCCAGTTACCTTTAAATGTAATCTATCTGTAATTATGTGGGCGGGATTGACACGTCGTCTGAGGCGTGTTTGCGGCTGGGATTCTCGCGCAGACTCGCTAGTAGTTTTAGTTTAGTTTGAAGAAGCATTGGGAAGAGGCCACAGCGTTCGACCATGCTCGAGTTGGATCACGAGCAATATCAAAATGTGCTGATACAAGAAGCAGTTTGGATGAATACTGTTTTTTTACTACTACAAATAAACTACTAACTAAGAGACTGCGTTTAGAAGATTTATTTCGACGGCATTGAATGTCTCGGGGAGAGCTCGTGAGTACGTTTCCATTATCTCCTGAACGCCTGTCTTCAATCAAAGTGACTAAAGGAAAGAGCCCTTGAAACGATATGAACATCTGTCCCTATAAGTGCCAGCGCAGATTATGTCACTTCGTCAGTACTACTCCACAGTTTCGCTCCATCAGTACTGCCACACAGTTGGTCACTCCATCAGAACTACCTCACAGGTTATCATTACATCAGTACTACGCCACGGTGTGTCATTCCATCAGTACCACGGCGAAGTATTTCTCTCCATCATGACTACCCTAATGTGTGTCACTCCGTCAATGCTACCCTACATTTTATCACTTAATTAGTGCTACTCCAAAGCGTGACACCGTACGAGTACCACCCACAACGTGTCACTCCATCAGAACTAATCCGAAGTTTGTCACTCCATCAGAAGAATCCCACAGTCTATCACTCATCAGTGCTGTCATATAGTTGGTCACTTCATCCGTACTACTCCACAACGTGTCACTCCATCAGTACATCCGCAGAGTGATCCATCAGCACTACCCCACAGTGTGTCGGTCCCGGTACGACCCCATAGTGTGTCACACCATCAATGCTATCCCAACGTTTGCCTCTCCATCAGGACTACTCCACAGTGTGTCACCCCATCAGTACTACCCCACAGTTTATCACTCCATCAGCACTATCCCAATGTGGGTCGGTCCCAGTACGACCCCATAGAGTGCCACACCATCAGTACTACCCCAACCTTTGTCTCTCCTTCAGGACTACTCCACAGTATGTCACTCCATCAGGACTACCAAAAATCGAGTCACTCCATCAGTACGGCTCCCCAGTCTGTCACTCCATTTATACTTCCCCACAGAGTGTCAGTTGATCAATAATTCCCCGACGTTTGTCACTCTATCAGTACTACCCCACAGCGTATCACTCCATCTGTACCACTCCACAGTGACATTCCATCAATACTACTCCACAATGTGATAGTACATCAGTGATATCGCACGGTGTGTCAATACTTCTTTACCCACACAGTGTGTCAGTCCATCTGTACTATCCCACAGTGTGTGTCACTCCATCAGTGCTATCCCACAGTGTGTCACTCCATCAGTACCATCCCATTGTATCACTCCATCAGTACTATCTTACAGCGCATCAATCCATCAGTACTACTCCACTAAATGTCATTACATCAGTTCCTCCCCAGGTTATGTCACTCCATCAGTACGATCACGCCGTGAGTTGATTCATCAGTTCCACCCCACAGTGGCATTCCATCAGAACCAACCAACAGTGTGCCTTTCCATCAGTAATATCCCACAGTGTGTGACCCCTTCAGTACCACTCCACAGTGCGTAACTCCATCAGTACTACTCCACAGTGTGTCAATCCATCAGTACTCCTCCACAGTGTGTCACTCCCTCAGATATACCCCACTGTTTGTTTCTCCATCAGAACCTCCCCACAAAGTATCGTCAACAGACCAACCTGACAGGTTACTATTGCAGCAGTATTATCCCACAGTGTGTCACTCCATCACTGCTACCCCAAAGTGTGACCTTCCATCAGAACTACTCCAGAATATGTCATACATCAGTGCTACCCCACAGCCTGTCACCCCATCAATACTCCACATTGTGTTGGTCCATCAGCACTGCACCAAACACTGCCACTCCATCAGGACAACCACAGAGCGTGGTGTCCTGGGCCTCTTCCATTGTCAGAGTGAAGCCCAGCGCGAATTGGAGGAACGGCACCTCACATTTCGTTTGGGTCGCTAACACACCAGCGGTATGAACATTGACTTCTCTAACACAAGTAGCCCTTGCTTTCTACCACTCTTCATCCTCTTCCCCTTCTCAGTTCTCTCACCAGTCTTACTGTCTCCGACTTCAATTTCGCCGACTCCTGTGACATCAGTCCGAAGAAGGATCTCCCCAGAAACGTCACCCATTCCTTCTTTCCAGTGATGCCGCCTGCCCCGCTGATTTACTCCAGCATTTTATGTCTAGTTACCGACAGTTCCACTCCATTTGTGCTACTATACATGAATATCACTTCATCAGTACTACAGGTGTACCACTCCACAATATCTCACCCATCAGCAATGCGCCATAGTGTGTCACCAGACTGAGTCCTGGGATGTCAAGACTTTCATATGAGGAAAGATTGGATAGGCTCGGCTTGTACTCGCTGGAATTTCGAAGATTGAGGGGGGATCTTATAGAAACTTACAACATTCTTAAGGGGTTGGACAAGCTAGATGCTGGAAGATTGTTCCCGGTGTTGGGGGAGTCCAGAACAAGGGGTCACAGTCTACTGATCAGGGGGAATTCCTTTAGGACCGAGATGAGGAAAACATTCTTTACACAGAGAGTGGTGAGTCTCTGGAATTCTCTGCCACGGAAGGTAGTTGAGGCCAGTTCATTGGCTATATTTAAGAGGGCGTTAGATGTGGCACTTGTGGCTAAGTGGATCAGGGGGTATGGAGAGAAGGCAGGTACGGGATACTGAGTTGGATGATCAGCCATGATCACATTGAATGGCGGTGCAGGCTCAAAGGGCCGAATGGCCTCTACTCCTGAATCTATTTTCTATGTTTCTATGTCACTCTATCAGTATTAACAATTAACAATTAACAATCCCAGTGTGTCACTGCATCAATGCACCACCTCAGTGGGTCACCCCATCAATACTACCCTACAGTGTGTAATTCCAATGCACCACCACACTGTGTATTACTCCATCAATACTACCCCACCCCGTTTGTCACTTCAAATGTACTACTCCGGAGTGTCACTCCATCAGTGCGTCCCCAAAGTGTGTAATTCGATCAGTAATACTCCTCTGTGTCATTCCATCAGTACTACTCCACAGTTTTTCCGTCCATCAGTACTACCACAGAATGTGTCACTACATCAATACTACCCAAGAGTGTCACTCCATCAGTACTACCCCACAGTGTGTCCCTCCATCAGTACTACCCCACAGTGTTTCCCTCCATCAGTACTACCCCACAGTGTTTCCCTCCATCAGTACTACCCCACAGTGTTTCCGTCCATCAGTACTACCACACAATGTGTCACTACATCAATACTACCCAAGAGTGTCACTCCATCAGCACTACGCTAGAATGCATCATTACATGAGTATCGCTCTCTCTATCAGTACTACAACACAATGTGTCATTTCATCTGGACTACCTACAGTGTCATTACATAGGTACTAGCACAAAGTGTTATTATTTCACTGCTACTCTGCAGCGTGTCATTACATCAGTTCTAGCCACACTGTGTCACACCTTACCAGGCTAATTCCCGGGATGGCGGGATGTTCACTTTTTTTAGAGTATGGAGCAACTGGGCTTGTACACACTGGAGTTTAGAAGGCTAGGAACAAAGAAACACAGAAAATAGGTGCAGTTGGCCATTCGGCCCTTCGAGCCTGCACCGCATTCAATATGATCATGGCTGATCATTCAACTCAGTACCCTGTACCTGTCTTCTCACCATTCCCCCTGACGCCTTTAGCCACAAGGGCCACATCTAACTACCTCTTAAATATAGCCAATGAACTGGCCTCAACTACCTTCTGTGGCAGAGAATTCCACAGACTCACCACTCTCTGTGTGAAAAATGTTTTCCTCATCTCGGTCCTAAAAGATTTCCCCCTTATCTTTAACCTGTGACCCCTTGTTCTGGACCTCACCAACATCGGGAGCAATCTTCCTACATCTAGCCTGTCCAACCTCTTAAGAATTTTATAAGTTTCTATAAGATCCCCCCTCAATTTTCGAGATTCTAGCGAGTACAAGCCGAGTCTATCCAGTCTTTCTTCATATGAAAGTCCTGACATCCCAGGAATCAGTCTGGCGAACCTTCTCTGTACTCCCTCTATGGCAAGAATGTCTTTCCTCAGATTTGGAGACCAAAACTGTACGCAATACTCCAGGTGTGCTCACACCAACACCCTGTACAACTGCAGTGGAACCTCCCTGCTCATATACTCAAATTCGTCTGCTATGAATTCCAACATACCATTCGCTTTCTTCACTGCCTGCTGCTCCTGCATGCCTACTTTCCATGACTCGTGTACCATGACACCCAGGTCTCGTTGCATCTCCCTTTTCCTATCATTTCCCACCATTCATAAAATAAGGATGAGAGGGGATCTCATTGAAACATGTACAATGTTAATGCCTTGGCACACTAGAGGCAGGAAGCATGTTCCCGATGTTGGGGGAGTCCAGAACCAGGGGCCGCAGTTTAAGAATAAGGAGGAAGCCATTTAGAATGGAGACGAGGAAACACTTTTTCTCACAGAGAATGGTGAGTCTGTGGGGTTTTCTGCCTCAGAGGGCGGTGGAGGCAGGTTCTCAGGATGGTTTCAAGAGAGAGCTAGATAGGGCTCTTAATGATAGTGGAATCAGGGGAAACAGGGAGGTTTCACGGCGGTCGGGTCACGACCCATGACTTTTGCTGTTGCTGCGCTACCGCAAGTGGATTACACACGATGAACTGCAAGTCAGCACTGACAGCGTAGCGGGCCCGTTAAAACCCCACCCACCCACCCACCGCCCAAATTGCCAATTTGTGCCCCGTAAATAATTATGGAAATCGGGATAAACGTCAGATACATTTAGCCTACTTCAGAATTCCAAACGTGAGGAGAAATGGCGGTAGATAGTACCTTCATTTCGCTTCACGTTTGGAATTCTGAAGTTGGGTACGTGTCTCTCACACTTACCCCGACGCCCACAATTTTGTACAGCGCAAAATTCCACATTCTGGCGCTTTTTAACAGGTGGGAAAGTACGCGTTTCTTGCATTAATAACATGTACTGGAAGTGACGAATGTCCTCCAGATGGATTGAGCGGCTCCGTGTGTCAAGCCCTTTGACCCAGTGACCTTACGTGCAAACCCCCTATTGGGAGAAGGCAGGAACGGGATACTGATTGGGGATGATCATCCATGATCAAAGTGAATGGCGATGCTGGCTCGAAGGGCCAAATGGCCTCCTCATGCACCTATTGTTTATTGTCTATTGTCTATCACGACAACCCTTCAGCGTGTCATTCCAGTAGAACTACCCCACGGTGTGTCACTGCATCAGTACTATTTCACAGTGTCATTCCAATGGTGCTGCCTGCCTGCCTGCCTGCCTGCCCCACAGTTTCACTTCCATCAGGTAGACAATAGTGCTGGAGAAACTCAACGGGTGCAGCAGCATCTATGGAGCGAAGGAAATAGGCAACGTTTCGGGCCAAAACTCTTCTTCAGACTGTCACTTTCATCAGTACTATCACACAGAATGTCAGTCCATCTGTCCTACCCCAAAGTGTGTCCCTCCATCAGTACCACCACAGTCTGTTCCTCCATCAGAGCCACCACAGTGTGTCCCTCCATCTGTACCACCACAGTGTGTCCCTCCATCAGTACCACCACAGTCTGTTCCTCCATCAGTGCCACCACAGTGTGTCCCTCCATCAGTACCACCACAGTGTGTCCGTTAATCAGTTCCACCCCAGTCTGTTCCTCCATCAATACCACCACAGTGTGTCCCTCCATCAGTACCACGACAGTGTGTCCCTCCATCAGTACCACCACAGTCTGTCCCTCCATCAGTACCACCACAGTGTGCCCCTCCATCAGTACCACCACAGTGTGTCCCTCCATCAGTACCACCACAGTGTGTCACTCCATCAGTACCACCACAGTGTGTCCCTCCGTCAGTACCACCACAGTGTGCCCCTCCATCAGTACTATCCCACTGTGAGTCCCTCCATCAGTACCACCACAGCGTGTCCCTCCATCAGTACCACCACAGTGTGTTCCTCCATCAGTACTATCCCACTGTGAGCCCCTCCATCGGTGGACGGAGCACGGGCAGCCTAGAGAGTGGGAATAGAGAGCGAAGGAGAGAGTCACAGTTCAGGGAGAGTGACAGCAGTAAGAATGGAGGGAGAGAGAAATAGAGAAGGGAGAGGTGCGGCATCATTCACCGTTTTATTTAGGTTTAGGACATTTCTAAGGCGGCAATGTTTCTGTTCTCTGAGTGTCGTGAGTCTCTGGGTCGTTCCTCCACAGAGGTGATGAAGGAAGGCAGGGAATGTTATTGTCCCATGGTATAGTCAGAAATATTCCAGGCAAGCAGGGAGTGAATGGTTCCCGGGGTCAGTCAGTCAGTCAGCGGGAGTGTGGGGTTGAGGTCGCAGTCAGTGAAGCCGCGACCATATTGAGTGCCATCATATGATACGGCGAGGTGATCTGTTGAAGCAGAGTGGAGGGAGGGGCATTTTAGTCCGAGGTGATGTGTGGAACTAATTCCTCAACCTGTGGACAAAGGTCGACCAGTCCAGTCCACCTTCAAACAGGGCACCAGAAGGCCTGAGAGTGTCCCTGGAATTTGGCATTGCCTTGCTGAGTGAAACGGATTGAAGGAAATCAGACAAACAACATGAGGTGGAGAGTTGGATCTGATGGAGTTTGAAACAATATCCCCTTTGCTGGAACAATGGCGCCCGCCGCTCCCAATTTCCATCCCTCAGTGTCTATCGCCACAATTCCCAGTCTTTGGAGTTTCTCAATCAATTCCCTGAATAAATCACAACCTGTCTCAGCAGGGATTTCACTCGGCTGATGTCATCTGTTTGTGAATCATTTCTAAATCTGTATTTTTAAACTCTGTTGAAACTTCACTGTCCCGGTGGAGACGGAAAATGGTATAAAATCTCCAGGAATGTTCTGCCCCAGCATTTCATTCCGAGACATTGCCGGCAGCTCACGGGGGACACGTCGCTGGGCACAGAAAATGGGGCAGCATATTTATGAATATTACGCCGTGCAGAAAATCCTGTACGTGATCATTGCTGCCGTTGGAGTCCCTGGTAAGTGAGCAGAAAAAAATCAAGTTTTATAACTCCATCCGTCCGTCCGTGTGTTAACTGGTGTTGACCTGATTCTCATCATGTTACACGTCCCCAACTGATGATCGTTCTACAAGAATATGTGAAGAATATCAATCCTCTCAGTGAAATATTTGTGAATTAACGCTGCTGTGATTTGTCTTATTTTCAGGCAGTTGAAACAAACCTACTTTTTCTCTCACTGCTGCCGGCCGCGAGCCACTAGAATGTTGTTCTTGCCTTCAGTGGCACCTTGCCCAGAGTTGTGCCAGTGCTCGGGACAGGCAGGCAGGCAGCTCTCTGGGACGGTGAGACTGGGAGAGAGGGGTTCACATTGTGAAGTTCACTGTGACTGAGTTATTGATCAGAGTGAACAGCCGCTCCTGTGGACACTGTGTCTCACACACTGTGGAGTCTGTCTGTCACAGTCGGAATCCACCCACCGTCTGTTGGTCATAATTGGATCCATCTCCTGGACCAGTGGCCGCGGATCTTCCGGCGTGTGCGTGTGTGAAGTTACTGAACTGAACTCACTGTGGAATGAATCCATTAACAGAGCCACTCTGCTGCCGAATTCCATGTTGGCTCACGGTTAGGGTCTGTGAAAGCGCCCCATCAGAGACTGTGAGCAGCAGCAGGGTTCACTATAGAAAGGACCATTGCGCCTATTGTAGCGGGTGGGTGGCTGCTCAGTCCCTCCCCGCCCTTTACCCCGCCCGCCCGCTGGTCGCCTTATCTCCTCTCCCCTGAAGCAGGCAGGCAGGTCGGGAACAGTCGGAGCCGGTTCTGACATTGTTGAACTTGCAGCAGCCGCGCACCGACTCCAAAACTCCTGGTCTTGAGCTGAAAGTCGAGCCGGTGTTTAGTCAGCCCCGCAGACCGTGTTCTGTAAATGCCCAGTGTCCGTTCCCTTGTCTTTCCGCAGTGAATTTAGTGGCGATTGTGATCCTGTCCCGGGGAAAGTGCGGCCTCTCCAACTGCACCACTCGCTACCTGGTGGCCATGGCAGCGGCCGATCTACTTGCCGTCATCATCGAGGTCATCTTGGTTTGGATCCGACGTCATTACTTTTCTTGGAGTTTCCTGTCCATCACCCCTGTGTGCAGTGTTGTCCTTGTTCTGATGTACGCAGCTACAGACTGTTCTGTCTGGTTCACCGTCACTTTCACCTTTGATCGCTTTGTCACCATTTGTTGCCAGAAGCTGAAAACTAAATATTGCACCGGGAAAACTGCGGCTGCGGTTCTGGCAACAGCCGGCGTTTTGTTCTGTCTGAAAAACATTCCCCGCTACTTCACAGTGGAACCCTGGACAATCATCGACAATGTCCCGTGGGGCTGTATCACGGTGAACAGTGTTTACACTGACCCCGGGTGGGTGGCATTTGACTGGATCGACACGGTTTCAACTCCGTTCCTCCCTTTCGCTGTAATCCTGCTGCTCAACGCTCTGACAGTCCGCCACATTTTAGTGGCCAGTCGGGTCCGTAAGGGGCTGAGGGGTGAGAGCAAGGGGGAGAACTGCAGTGACCCGGAGATGGAGAGCAGGAGGAGGTCTGTGGTTTTACTCATCACCGTCTCCGGCAGTTTTATCCTCCTGTGGCTGACGCTGGTTGTAAACGTCGTCTATTATCAGATCGCAGGAACTGGAAATTATATGAATGATTCTCAATTGATCTTTCACTACGTCGGGTATTTGCTGAGGAATATCAGCTGCTGCACCAACACATTTATTTACGCGGTGACCCAGTCCAAGTTCAGGGAGCAGGTGAAGAGCGCGGTGAAATATCCGCTCACCTCAGTGCTTCGGTTCATTAATAAATCCCGGCCCTGAGCGCATCCATCCCAGAGGTGGGCGGGCGGGCGGCCGCAGTCTGTCTCTCCGCTCCGGGCTCCAGCTCCGGACATTCACCGCCGGAGACATGAGGGAGGGAGGGAGGGAGGGAGGGAGGGAGGGAGGGAGGGAGGGAGGAGCTGGCTAAAGTTTACTGGAAAGATGCCCTAGCAGGGATGAGAGAGAGTGGAGCAACAATGGCAGGTATTCCTGGGAATAACACACAAGGTGCAGGAGCAGTTCCTTCCAAAGGGGAAGAAAGATTCCAAGGGGAGTAAGGGGCGACCGTGGCTGACAAGGGACGTTAGGGACAGAATAAACATTTAAGACAAGAAGACGAAGAGGGGGAGAAAAGATGAGCTACGCGGAGAGAGAGAGAGAGAGAGAGAGAGATCGAGAGAGAGAGAGGGAGATGGGGGGGAGAGAGAGAGGGGAGAGAAAGAGGGGGGAGAGAGAGGGAGAGAGAGAGAGAGGTAGGGAGAGAGTGATTGGTGGATAGAGAGGGGGCGAGAGAGGGACGGGGATAATGAAAGGGGGAGAGATGGGGGCAGGGAGAGAGACGAGAAAGGGCGGCAGGATGAGAGAGAGAGGAGGAGAGCGGGGAGTGAGGGAAGGGAGAGGGGAGAGTGGTTTAGAGAGAAAGGGTTGGAGTGAGAGAAGGCGGGAGAGAGCGGTGAGAGAGAGGGAGGGGAGGGGGAGTGAAATAGCAGAGATAGAGAAATAGGGGGGAGTGGTGGATGAGTTGAAGCTGCAGATAGCGATTAATGACTATGCTATAGTTGGGATCACGGGGACATGGCTCCAGGGTGACCAAGGCTGGGAGCTGAACATCAAGGGATATTCAATATTCTGGAGGGATAGACGAAAAGGAAAATGAGGTGGGGTAGCGTTGCTGGTGAGAGACGAGATTAATGCAATAAAAAGGAAGGACATTAGCGTGGAGGATGTGGAATCGATATGGGTAGAGCTGCGAAACTCTAAGGGGCAGAAAACGCTAGTGGGAGCTGTGTACAGGCCACCTAACAGTAGTATTGGAGTTGGGGATGGCATCAAACAGGAAATTAGAAATGCGTGCAACAAGGGTAACACTGTTATAATGGGTGACTTCAATCTGCATGTAGATTGGGTGAATCAAATTGGCAGGGGTGCTGAGGAAGAGGATTTCCTGGAATGTATGCGGGATAGTTTTCTCAACCAACATGTAGAGGAACCAACGAGAGAGCAGGCTATTCTAGACTGGGTATTGAGTAATGAGGAAGGGTTAGTTAGCAGTCTTGTTGTGCGTGGCCCCTTGGGCAAGAGCGACCATAATATGGTAGAGTTCTTCATTAGGATGGAGAGTGACAAAATTGTCAGAAACAAGGGTTCTGAACTTGAACAAAGGTAACTTTGAAGGTATGAGATGTGAATTGGCCAAGATAGACTGGCAGGTGATTCTTAACGGGTTGACAGTGGATGTGCAATGGAAGGTATTTAAAGACTGCATGGATGAAGTACAAAAGTTGTTCATACCAGTTTGGCAAAAGAATACATCGGGGAAGGTGGTGCATCCATGGAGAACAAGGGAAATCAGGGATAGTATAAAAACAAAAGATGAGGCATACAAATTTGCCAGAAAAAGCAGCCTACCGGAGGACTGGGAGAAATTCAGAATGCAGCAGAGGAGGACAAAGGGCTTAATTAGGAAAGGGAAAATAGATTATGAAAGGAAACTGGCATGGAACATAAAAACTGACTGCAAAAGTTTTTATAGATATGTGAAGAGAAAGAGACTAGTTAAAACAAATGTTGGTCCCTTGCAGTCAGAAACAGGTGAATTGATCATGGGGAAAAAGGACATGGCAGACCAATTGAATAACTACTTTGGTTCTGTCTTCACTAAGGAGGACATAAATAATCTGCCGGAAATAGCAGTGGAACGGGGGTCAAATAAGATGGAGGAACTGAGTGAAATCCAGGTTAGCCGGGAGGTGGTGTTGGGTAAATTGAACGGATTGAAGGCCGATAAATCCCCAGGGCCAGATAGTCTGCATCCCAGAGTACTCAAGGAGGTAGCCACAGAAATAGTGGATGCATTTGTGATAATTTTTCAAAATTCCTTAGATTCTGGAGTAGTTCCTGAGGATTGGAGGGTAGCTAATGTAACCCCACTTTTTAAAAAAGGAGGGAGAGAGAAAGCGGGGAATTACAAACCAGTTAGTCTAACATCGGTAGTGGGGAAACTGCTAGAGTCAGTTATTAAAGATGGGATAGCAGCGCATTTGGAAAGTGGTGAAATCATTGGACAAAGTCAGCATGAATTTACGAAAGGTAAATCATGTCTGACAAATCTGATAGAATTTTTCGAGGATGTAACTAGTAGAGTGGATAAGGGAGAACCAGCGGATGTGTTATATCTAGACTTTCAGAAGGCTTTCGACAAGGTTCCGCATAAGAGATTAGCATACAAACTTAAAGCACACGGTATTGGGGGTTCAGTATTGATGTGGATAGAGAACTGGCTAGCAGACAGGAGGCAAAGGGTAGGAGTAAACGGGTCCTTTTCAGAATGGCAGGCAGTGACTAGTGGGGTGCCGCAAGGCTCAGTGCTGGGACCCCAGCTATTTACAATATATATTAATGATTTGGACGAGGGAATTCAATGCAACATCTCCAAATTTGCAGATGATACCAAGCTGGGGGGTATAGTTAGGTGTGAGGAGGATGCTTGGAGGCTGCAGGGTGATTTGGATAGGCTGAGTGAATGGGCAGATGCATGGCAGATGCAGTACAATGTGGATAAATGTGAGGTTATCCACTTTGGTGGCAAAAACATGAGGGTAGACTATTATCTGAATGGTGGCAGATTAGGTAAGGGGGAGATGCAACGAGACCTGGGTGTCATGGTACACCAGTCATTGAAAGTAGGCATGCAGGTACAGCAGGCAGTGAAGAAAGCAAATGGTATGTTAGCATTCATAGCGAAAGGATTTGAGTATAGGAGCAGGGAGGTTCTACTGCAGTTGTACAGGGTTTTGGTGAGGCCACACCTGGAGTACTGCGTACAGTTTTGGTCTCCAAATCTGAGGAAAGACATCCTTGCCATAGAGGGGGTACAGAGAAGATTCACCAGACTGATTCCTGGGATGGCAGGACTTTCATATGAGGAAAGATTGGATAGACTCGGCTTGTACTCGCTGGAGTTTAGAAGATTGAGGGGGGATCTTATAGAAACTTACAAAATTCTTAAGGGGTTGGACAAGCTAGATGCTGGAAGATTGTTCCCGATGTTGGGGGAGTCCAGAACAAGGGGCCACAGTCTAAGGATAAGGGGGAATTCCTTTAGGACCGAAATGAGGAAAACATTCTTTACACAGAGAGTGGTGAGTCTCTGGAAATCTCTGCCACAGAAGGTAGTTGAGGCCAGTTCATTGGCTATATTTAAGAGGGCGTTAGATGTGGCACTTGTGGCTAAAGGGATCAGGGGGTATGGAGAGAAGGCAGGTACGGGATACTGAGTTGGATGATCAGCCATGATCACATTGAATGGCGGTGCAGGCTCGAAGGGCCGAATGGCCTACTCCTGCACCTATTTTCTATGTTTCTATGTTTCTATGTTTCTATAAGAAAGTACAAGCCGAGTCTATCCAGTCTTTCCTCATATGAAACTCCTGACATCCCAGGTATCAGTCTGGTGAATCTTCTCTGTACATGTACATGTACATGTACATGTACTCTATGGCAAGAATGTCTTTCCTCAGATTTGGAGACCAAAACTGTACGCAATACTCCAGGTGTTGCCTCACCAAAACCCTGCACAACTGCAGTAGGACCTCCCTGCTCCTATACTCAAATCCTTTCGCTATGAATGCTAACATACCATTTGCTTTCTTCACTGCCTGCTGCACCTGCAAGCCTACTTTCAATGACTGGTGTACCATGACACCCAGGTCTCGTTGCATCTCCCCTTTTCCTAATCTGCCACCATTCAGATAATAGTGGAAAGCCTTCTGAACGTCTATATATAGCACATCCACTGGTTCTCCCTTATCCACTCTACTAGTTACATCCTCGAAAATTTCTATCAGATTTGTCGGACATGATTTACCTTTCGTAAATCCATGCTGACTTTGTCCAATGATTTCACCACTTTCCAAATGCGCTGCTATCCCATCTTTAATAACTGACTCTATATGTTTCCCCACTACCGATGTTAGACGAACTGGTCTGTAATTCCCCGCTTTCTCTCTCCCTCCTTTTTTAAAAAGTGGGGTTACATTAGCTACCGTCCAATCCTCAGGAACTACTCCAGTATCTAAGGAATTTTGAAAAATTATCACTAATGTATCCACTATTTCTGTGGCTACCTCCTTGAGTACTCTGGGATGCAGACTATCTGGCCCTGGGGGTTTATCGGCCTTCAATCCGTTCAATTTACCCAACACCACCTCCCGGCTAACCTGCATTTCACTCAGTTCCTCCATCTTATTTGACCCCCGTTCCACTGCTATTTCCGGCAGATTATTTATGTCTTCCTTAGTGAAGATAGAACCAAAGTAGTTATTCAATTGGTCTGCCATGTCCTTGTTCCCCATGATCAATTCACCTGTTTCTGACTGCAAGGGACCAACATTTGTTTTAACTTGTCTCTTTCTCTTCACACATCTATAAAATCGTTTGCAGTCAGTTTTTATGTTCCCTGCCAGTTTCCTTTCATAATCTATTTTGCCTTTCCTAATTAAGCCCTTTGTCCTCCTCTGCTGGATTCTGAATTTCTCCCCGTCCTCCGGTAGGCTGCTTTTTCTGGACAATTTGTATGCCTCATCTTTTGTTTTTATACTATCCCTGATTTCCCTTGTTATCCATGGATGCACCACCTTCCCTGATTGATTGTTTTTCCAAACTGGTATGAACATTTTTTGTGCTTCATCCATGCAGTCTTTAAATACCTTCCATTGCACATCCACTGTCAACCCTTGAAGATTCACCTGCCGGTCTATCTTGGCCAATTCACATCTCATACCTTCAAAGTTACCGTTGTTGAACTTCAGAACCCTTGTTTCTGAGTTAATTTTGTCACTCTCCATCCTAATGAAGAACTCAACCATATATTATGGTCACTCTTGCCCAAGGGGCCACGCACAACAAGAGTGCTAACTAACCCTTCCTCATTGCTCAATACCCAGTCTAGAATAGCCTGCTCTCTCGTTGGTTCCTCCACATGTTGGTTGAGAAAACTATCCCGCATACATTCCAGGAAATCCTCTTCCTCAGCACACCTGCCAATTTGATTCACCCAATCTACATGCAGATTGAAGTCACCAATTATAACCGTGTTACCCTTGTTGCACGCATTTCTAATTTTCTGTTTGATGCCATCCGCAACTCCAATACTACTGTTAGGTGGCCTGTACACAGCTTCCACTAGCGTTTTCTGCCCCTTAGAGTTTCGCAGCTCCACCCATATCGATTCCACATCCTCCACGCTAATGTCCTTCCTTTCTATTGCATTAATCTCCTCTCTCACCAGCAACGTTACCCCACCTCCTTTTCCTTTTCGTCTATCCCTCCTGAATATTGAATATCCCTGGATGTTCAGCTCCCAGCCTTGGTCATCCTGGAGCCATGTCCCCGTGATCCCAACTATACCATAGTCATTAATCGCTATCTGCACCTTCAACTCATCCACCTTATTGCGAATGCTCCTCGCATTGAGACACAAAGCCTTCAGGCTGGTTTTTACAACACACTTACTCCTTATACAATTATGTTGACAAGTGGCCCCTTTCACATCGATCCCCATTACACTTGGCCATACTCTCCTATCCCTTTGTGAGCTTTCTTTCCCGTTAATTCTGGGGTCATTAACCATCCCTTTACTCTCTTTCCCTTTAACTCCGTTCTCGATTATCCCATTTGACACCCCACCCCCCTTATTCAGTTTAAAACCATCCGTGTAACAGTGGCAAACCTGCCGGCCAGAATGCTGGTCTCCCACCTGTTAAGATGCAATCCGTCCCTTTTGTACAGTTCCCCCTTACTCCAAAACAGATCCCAGTGATCTAAGAATCTAAATCCCTGCCCCCTGCACCAGTTCCTCAGCCACACATTCAGGTCCCGTATCTCCCTGTTCCTGCTCTCGCCAGCACGAGGAACTGGAAGCAAACCGGAGATAACAACCCTGGAAGTCCTGCTTTTCAGCATTTTTCCAAGCTCTCTGAAGTCCCGCTGCAAAATATGCATCCGCTTCTTTCCAACATCATTTGTGCCAACATGCACGACCACTTCCGGCTGTTCACCCTTGAGGATTGTCTGCACTCTGTCCGTAACATCTTGGACCCTGGCACCAGGAAGGCAGCACACCATCCTCGAATTCCGTCTGTTGCCGCAGAAACCCATGTGCGTACCTCTCACAATGGAGTCTCCAACTACAATGGCGTTGCCCGACTTTGGCCTCTTTGGTTTTGGCTCATCAGCCCTTTTTGTTTGAGAAGCCAGTCCGCCGCTCAGTGAGATACCGTCTTCTGTCGAGGCAGCTTCCACGTGAGTGAACCTGTTCACAAGAGGTACAACACCCGGGGACCTTTGCATTCCATGTTTTCCTCCCTTTTTCACCGTCACCCACCTTCTCTCTTCCAGTGCCTTGGGTGTAACAATCTTACTGAAGGACTTGTCGAGGAACGACTCAGTTTCTCGGATGAACCTGAGGTCATCCACTTGTTTCTCCAGTTCCCCAACACGGTCCTTCAGGAGCTGTACCTGGATGCACTTCTCACATTTGTAGCATCGAGAGGCACCAGCAGTGTCCTTGACCTCCCACATACTGCAAGCATCACACTGCATCAGCTTGCTTGACATCTCCTTCTTTTGCCTCGGTCTCTCCCTATCCAGTGTATTGCGTAGCCTCCTCGCTGAAGACTCTCGAGCCAAAGACTCACACTTTACTCACAGGGCACTTCCCTCACAAGGCCGCTCACTCACTGCCGCTCCCCAAGAGCTGCCTTGCTTATATTGACTGTTCAATTACGTAATTTAGAAACCAAATTCCTCAGTTTTCAACTGTTTTCCCCCTCTGATTCACTGAGAACTCTCCTCCCACATCGGCTAGAGCAAACAGTGCTTTCTCCTGCTTCTCTTTGTTGCTGTTGCTTCAAAATCCACGGGAAGACTGAGTACAGTCTGCCTGTGCTTCGTCTCTCCTTTTCAACTGCTTTCCCCCTCTGACTCACTGAGAACTCTCCTCCCACTTGGGCTAGAGGCGAGAGCCAATCAGTGCTTTCTCCTGCTTCTCTTTGTTGCTGTTGCTTCAAAATCCACGGGAAGACTGAGTACCACCCCGACCAACATGCCCCATCTACACTAGTCCCACCCCGACCATCATGCCCCATCTACACTAGTCCCACCCCGACCAACATGCCCCGTCTACACTAGACCCACCCCGACCAACATGCCCCATCTACACTCGTCCCACCCCGACCAACATGCCCGATCTACACTAGTCCCACCCCGACCAACATGCCCCATCTACACTAGACCCACCCCGACCAACATGCCCCATCTACACTAGTCCCACCCCGACCAACATGCCCGATCTCCACTAGTCCCACCCCGACCAACATCCCCATCTACACTAGTCCCCCCCGACCAACATGCCCGATCTACACTAGTCCCACCGCGACCAACATGCCCCATCTACACTAGTCCCACCCCACAGACCAACATGCCCCATCTACACTAGTCCCACCCCAACCAACATGCCCCATCTACATTAGTCCGACCCCGAGAAACATGCCCCATCTACACTAGTCCCACCCCGACCAACATGCCCCGTCTACACTAGTCCCACCCCGACCAACATGCCCCATCTACACTAGTCCCACCCCGACCAACATGCCCCATCTACACTAGTCCCACCCCGACCAACATGCCCCATCTACACTAGTCCCTCCCCGACCAACGTGCCCCGTCTACACTAGTCCCACCCCGACCAACATGCCCCGTCTACACTAGTCCCACCCCGACCAACATGCCCCGTCTACACTAGTCCCACCCCGACCAACATGCCCCATCTACACTAGTCCCACCCCGACCAACATGCCCCATCAACACTAGTCCCACCCCGACCAACATGCCCCATCTACACTAGTCCTACGCCGACCAACATGCCCCATCTACATTAGTCCCACCTGCTGCCCGTGTTTGGCCATATCCCTCCAAACCTGTCCTATTCCTGTACCTGGCCAAGTGTTGTGATAGTCCCAGCCTCAACTACCCGGCGTGGAAACAGGCCCTTCCCACACCGACCAACATGCCCCGTCTACACTAGTCCCACCCCGACCAACATGCCCCGTCTACACTAGTCCCACCCCGACCAACATGCCCCGTCTACACTAGTCCCACCCCGACCGACATGCCCCATCCACACTAGTCCCATCCCGACCGACATGCCGCATCTACACTAGTCCCACCCCGACCAACATGCCCCATCAACACTAGTCCCACCCCGACCAACATGCCCCATCTACACTAGTCCCACCCCGACCAACATGCCCCATCTACACTAGTCCCACCCCGACCAACGTGCCCCATCTACACTAGTCTCACCCCGACCAACGTGCCCCATCTACACTAGTCCCACCCCGACCAACATGCCCCATCTACACTCGTCCCACCCCGACCAACATGCCCCATCTACACTAGTCCCACCCCGACCAACGTGCCCCATCTACACTAGTCTCACCCCGACCAACGTGCCCCATCTACACTAGTCCCACCCCGACCAACATGCCCCATCTACACTCGTCCCACCCCGACCAACATGCCCCATCTACACTAGTCCCACCCCAACCAACATGCCCCATCTACACTAGTCCCACCCCGACCAACATGCCCCATCTACACTAGTCCCACCCCAACCAACATGCCCCATCTACACTAGTCCCACCTGCTGCCCGCGTTTGGCCCATATCCCTCCAAACCTGTCCTATTCATGCACCTGGCCAAGTGTTGTGACAGTCCCAGCGTCAACTACCTCCTCCAGCAGCTCGTTCCATACACCTACCATCCTCTGTGCGGAAATGTTGCCCCTCAGATTCCCATTAAATCTTTCCTCCCCTCTCTCATCTTAAACCCATGTCCTCTGGTCCTCGATTCCCCTGATGTGGGTAAGAGACTCTGTGCCAATCTATATCCCTGGTGATTTTGAACTCATCTATAAGATAACCCCTCATCCTCTTGCGCTCCAATAGAGTCCCAGCCGTGCTCGAACCTCTCCCTGTAGCTCAGGCACCTCAAGTCCCGGCAACGTCCTTGTAAATCTTCTCCGCGCCCTTTCTAAGCTTGACTCTTCCCCCCAAACCTCTCCTCCTCTCTCCATCTCTCTCCCCCTCCCCCTCTCCCTCATCTTTCTCTCTCTCTCTCTCCCCTCTCTCGCTTTCTCTCTCTCTCTCTCTCTCTCCCTCCCCCTCTCTCTCTTTCTCTCTCTCTCTCCCTCTCCCCCTCTCTCACCCCATCTCTCTTTCTCCCCCGCTCTCTCCTTCCTCTCTCTTCCCCCATCTCCCCCTCTCCTCTCCACTCACACCTACCTGTCTCAAGTGCCACATGGAATGAAATACTGGGGTAGAGACGGAGTTC
The DNA here is from genome assembly GCA_963514005.1 of Raja brachyura. Next base: position 67,018 of record CAUPSL010000365.1, read on the forward strand.
ACTGCCATCTGCCTTGGATGGTTGAATGGGGTAGACATGATGGAAGCACTTCTCTCCCCCGGCAGCTGCGACGGGGAGACAGATGGAGAGACCGTTTCCGATATCCTCCACGATCAGTACCTCGTGCCTGCCTACTCCCCATATCCCTTGATTGCGTTAACCCCAAAAGCTAAATCTCTCTTGAAAACATCCAGTGAACCGGCCCCCACCGCCCTCTGAGGCAGAGAATCCCACAGATTCACAACTCTCTGGGTGGGAAAGTTTCTCTCCATCTCAGTCCCAAATGGCCGCAGATACACAACTCTCTGGGTGGGAAAGTTTCTCCTCATCTCAGTCATAAATGGCCACAGATTCACCATGCCCGTCCGAAGGGGGGGGGGGGGTGCATTGGGTGCAGTCGCACCCCCCTTTTTTCACAGAGTAAGAAAAGTTCACGAAGAAAAAAAGTTGGAGTGCAATTAGCGTTCTGAAGCCGTAGGGACGGAATGCAGTAGGGACGGAATGTGACGCTGTCACTCCGCGCGTGCGCATTGGGTCCGGATGGGATCAGATCAAATCAATTTTCACTCCACACCAATGATACTAGAGGAGCCTTTGCTCCACACAATCAGAGATCGCATCGATGCCTCGTGTCTACTCTGGGTAAGTAGTGCAATGTTGCGTTGCGGGAGGGGGAGTCTGTTTCTCTAGTGGGACTAGTGTGGATGGGGCATGTTGGTCGGGGGGGGGGTGTGCTGCGGTGAGTGTCCATCGCCTGGGAGTGGGTCTACTGCCGGCAGGGGCTCCGGGGAGACCGTTCTCCTGTTGCCGGGCATGATCGGGAATGACTGAATCTGTACCTGTCGGACCCTCGCCTCCTCCACCCCCCCCCCCCCGCTGCGTCAACGCCACAGTTTCCCCATCGCCTGGTGGGAATGGGACCGACTGTCAGCGGCCGTAACCTCGACAACAGACGCCGCTCCGGCCTGGCCTCCGATGTCAGGCCCACAACACCACCCCCCCCCCCCCCTTGCTGGGCCCACGCCAACCTGGTGAAACCACACCTGGAGTATTGCGTACAGTTTTGTTCTCCAAATCTGACGAAAGACATTCTTGCCATAGAGTGGGTACAGAGAAGGTTCACCAGACTGATTCCTGGGATGTCAGGACTTTCTGAGGAAAGACTGGATAGACTCGGCTTGTATTCGCTAGAATTTAGAAGATTGCGGTGGGATCTTATAGAAACGTACAAAATTCTTAAGCAGTTGGACAGGCTAGATGCAGGAAGATTGTTCCCGATGTTGTGGAAGTCACAGTCTCAGGATAAGGGGGAATTCCTTTAGGGCCGAGATGAGGAAAACATTTTCCAAACAGAGAGTGGTGAGTATCTGGAATTTCATTTCGGAGTCACGTGAGTGACTTCGTGAAGAGCCCGCCGGCGCGCATGCTCGACATATCGTCGTACCGCGTTGCTGCGACGGCTGGCGGTGGAGCACGCTCCTCGCCAGCCCTTCAGAAGGGGCCACGGAGGTGAGTATTCTACCTTTAGTTGGTGGTCCTTGTTGTTGGTTTTGTCTTGCAGCAAGGACATGGATGGGAGTTCCAAGGGCCGGAGGACGTCAGGACGAGTTCGCCGGTCAACAGTTCCGGGGCCTTTACCATCGGCAGTACCTGCAACGCAGGCCGGGACTTAGGCGGAGATGTGGGTAAGCCCTGTGTTTACAGGTCCGGATCCGCCAGCACACCACAGCTCGGAGGAGTTCGACGAGGAGGAGTGTGGTGTGCCGCCAGAGCAGGAGGACCCTGCCATGGCAGTCAGGTCGTCAGCGCGCTGGCGACCTCGAGCTGGGTGCGTGCGCTGCACGGCCCGTTCCACTCAGCCCTCCGAGTAGGGGAAGGGCAGGAGCCCAGAAGCCTAACCCTGCCAGGGCTAAGGCATTGCCTGACACGGAGGAGCGGTCAGGTTCCAGGGCGAGACCCGGGGCGGCTGTGAGGTCCAGCCGGCACACCCCGACTCCCGACGCCGGGACGGGTCGGTTGAGTCGGGTCTCGTCACGGTCGCCGAGCCCCCCATGGATGGGTGGGCGAGACCATGCGTCGGCGTCCACATCGTGGGCAGCCGGCAAGCCTGCACGGGCTCCAAGTAGCCATGCTTCGGCTGGTGCCGACACCACGCCGCAAGTGCCCTTAGTGGCAGCGGCGTCAGCTCCCGCTAAACGGAGGCGGTTGAACACGCCCGCGCGGGAATCGCGCAGTTTCGCCTCGGCGGCTGTTAGCGACAACTACCGGCATCGGCAGGGCCTCGATGAGGTGCGGGCCGATGATAGGAGCCCGGTTTTCTTTTCAGAGCCGGAGGACTCCGACCACCTGAGTGTTCAGGGTGAAGGGCGTATTGACCGTATGGAGCGGCTGCTGGAGCTCCTGCTTCAAAGCCAACAACAGCAGGGCAGCCACAGGCACAGGGCGTCGTCACCAGCCTCTACCATCAGCCTGGAGCAGCAGGAGGAGGAGGTTTTGGTGGATTCCATACCACCTCCGGTGGAGGTACCAGCGGAGGATCTTCTGGATGTGGCGACCAAGTTTGCGGCCCCACATTCATCTGGACTTCCTTTAAACACGAAGCTGGCAGCCACTGTGGACTTTCTTAACAACCAGCAACTACAGGAAGAAGTCCTCATTCAGGCAATGAGCCGTCACAAGGCTCCATCCAATTGCAACTCCCTCAACGTGCCTGTGGTCAATACGCCGATATGGGGCAACATCAGTGCGGCTATCCGTCAACAGGAGGTAAAATTGCAGCGGATCCTGAAGCTCCTCACGGCCGGTATTACCGCCTTTGCGCGGTCGGTGGACGGGGACGAATTGAATTTGGACCAGGAAGATGCCCTGGCCCTCCTGTGCGCGACCCAGCACGAAATCAACGGGTTTCGCAAAACCAGCATCCGCCCAGCGCTCAATCCAAAGTTTGCAGGATTGTGCAAACCACCGCCGCCGCCCCCGCCCCGTCAGCTCTTTGGGGAGGACCTCTCGAAGAGGGTCAAAGAGCTTGACGAGCAAGCCAAAACGGTGGGGATCATGCGCCCTCAGAGTGCCCCCGCACCGTCAGGCTCAAAGTCTCCATACATTCGATCACGAGGGTCTGCTGGTACCTCGACGAGGACCCACCCTCAAGCTCCACAACGACAGCAACATCAGACCCAGCACCAGGGGTCTTTTTTAGGACAGGGTCGGCAGAGACCCTGGTGGAAAACGAAGACGCCGCGCCCTCAAGCCAACCCAGCACCTCCACGTCCGCACACGCGTGTCAAGGACCGCCGGTAACCACGGAGGTGAGGGGGTCTGGTTCTCTCTTTTCTCTGTTTAACTTCACATGTTGGTCGTCGCCTTCGGTGGTTTTTGGGTGCATGGGGTAATTGTACTGGTGACGAGTATGTGTTGCAGAATATTCGGGGGCATAAAATTGAGTTTATTAATGGCGATATTCCTCCATCCCAGCACATGCCCGCTCGAACGTTTAAATTATCTGCTGCAGAACATGCAGCCGGCTATAAGGAATTGTTAAGTCTTGAGCAGAAAGGTGTGATTGAGAGAGTGGTGCATGAGCCAGTTGAATTTGTTTCGAACATATTCACCAGACCTAAGAAGGATGGAGGTTGTCGTGTCATTATTGATCTGACCCGTTTGAATACTTTTGTAACATATACTCATTTTAAAATGGATACGTTTGAAACAGCCAAATCATTGATTTCTCATGGTTGCTTTATGGCATGCATCGATTTAAAAGACGCATATTATTCCGTATCCATCCAGAAATGTGACAGAAGGTTTTGAAATTCATCTGGATGGGGCAACTCTGGCAGTACAAGGCTTTGCCTAATGGGCTTACCACAGCCCCTAGATTGTTGACTAAATTAGTGAAGCCAATTATGGCTTATTTGAGACAACGACACCATATAGTTATGGCCTATTTAGATGATATCTTAATTGTGGGCCACACCCTGGAATTGGCTGAACAGGGTGTTGCAGCTGCTGTCAATATATTTCAACAATTGGGGTGTATTGTCCATCCAGAGAAATCAAAGTTCTACCCTGCCCAGGTGATTAATTACCTAGGGTTCACGGTGAACTCAATAAGCATGAGGGTTACCATTCCAATTAACAAAATTGAGGAGGTTACCCAGGTGTGTCAAGGTTTAATCCGCACCAACATACCATCGATTCGGCACTTAGCTACAATAATTGGGAAGCTGGTAGCTTTGTTTCCGGCAGCGCGAAATGGACCTTTGCATTATCAGAATTTGCAAAGAGCTAAAATTGCTGCGTTAAAACAAAACACTGGTCATTATGATCGGTCCATGCAGCTGCCGCCCGAAGCGATAAATGAGTTGCAATGGTGGGTGTGTCACATTAGCAGCTCATTCAAGCCTATTAGGGAGGCTAATCCGGTGGTATATTTGCAAACTGATGCAAGCTCCAATGGTTGGGGAGCCACGAATAATTGCTCTAGTTGTGGTGGCAGATGGGACACCCTTGAATCAACGATGTTGTTAACTCAAGGGATTAACTATTTGGAGTTGCTGGCAGCATTCCACGGACTTCGTGCGTATTGTTCCAAGCTTGTTGGAGCACATGTCCGTCTCCAAATAGACAACACCACAGCAGTAGCATATTTAAACCATATGGGTGGTACCAGGTCAGTTTCGTGTGACAAATTGGCTAACTCAATTTGGCTCTGGTGTGTTCAAAGAGACATTTGGATTTCAGCTACCTATTTGCCAGGTGAGCTTAATACTGTGGCGGACACCAGGTCACGCATATTTAATGACAATATTGAATGGATGTTGCATCCTGAGATTTTTCTAAAGTCACAGCCAAATTTGGTAAACCGGACATTGACCTTTTTGCGTCACGGTTGAACCATCAGGTACCAACCTACGTTTCATGGGAACCAGATCCTGGGGCAATAGCGCTAGATGTATTCTCGCTGGACTGGGGGAATTGGTTTTTCTATGCCTTCCCCCCGTTTTGCCTCATCAGTCGGGTATTGCGAAAGATTCAGGCAGATGCTGCCAAGGGCATCCTTATTATACCCGACTGGCCCACACAGCCTTGGTATCCGGTGGTCTTTGACATGCTCAACGAACCTTGGGTCCTTTTGAAGGGTTGCCCACAATTGGTTACTCACCCTGTCTCAGGGGAGCCACATCCCTGCCATGGCTATTTAAAGTTGTTGGCTTGCAGGTTTGAACAGGCCGTTAGTCCAATACGGCCTCTCGGCTCGGACCATGGATACCATCGGGGCGTCGTGTCGAGAGTCCACAAGGCGAAGATACCACTCGCATATTAAGAAGTGGGAAGCCTACTGCAGCCGCTCTCACATCACGTACGATGACGTGACAATAACCGACGTCCTGGAATTCCTCGCGGGGTTGCACCATGAAGAACACTTAAGCTACAGTGCCATCAACAGCGCCAGAAGTGCGCTATCATTCTACCTCAATATTGGGGTAGGATCCAACAGGCTAGTGTCCAGACTCATGCGGGGTATATTCAATATGAATCCGCCTACACCACGCTATAATATCACCTGGGATGTCAGGGACGTATTAACCCTGCTCAGGACGTGGTCGCCCATGGAAGGGCTCCAACTGGACCAACTCACCATGAAGCTGGTGATGTTACTAGCGCTGACTTCAGCTCAGAGGGTACAGACACTACACAAACTTCGTGTCGACAGAATGACTTCTACCCCGACAGAAGTAGTATTTTTCATTGACGAGCTACTAAAGCAGCATAGACCTGGGTGCACAGGGCTGCAGCTGAAGTTCCCGGCATACCCCGCAGATGCTAGGCTATGTTTAGCCTCACATATCCGCCACTATGTCAAGGTGACGGCACGCATCAGAGGAATGGAGAGATACCTGCTTGTCACTCATAAGAGACCTCATCATCGAGTGACAGTCCAGACGATGTCCATGTGGCTTCCAGTCGTCTTGGGTAAGTCAGGTTTCGACACTAATGTGTTCAAGTCTCTTTCCACCAGGGCTGCATCGACGTCAGCGGCGAGGGTCATGGAGGTGCCCATGGACCAAATTCTCGCCACAGCAGGATGGGCTAATGAAGCTGTGTTCCAGTGTTTTTATAACAAGCCTGTTCCTGCTCCTCTACAGTTCGCAGAAGCCGTGCTGAATGCAGGTCAAGAACGTGGAGATGTCCCCGCATGAGGGGTTTTGATTTGTTATTAATAACTCTGCTCTTGTTTTGCAGTATGAACTATTGAGCAAGTTTGTTCCTCCCATCCATCCCTGGTAGTGGTGTGTCAGCATGGACGTGGTCCAGGGCGTGTAATCACAGAAGCTTTGAAGTCTTCACGAAGTCACTCACGTGACACCGAAATGAAATAGTAAGATTGAACGAGAACTTACCAGTTCGAAGGTTGATCTTTATTTTATGAGGAGTCGAAGTGAGGGATTTCGTGCCCTCCTCGCCCAACCCTCAATCACCTTCATCTGGTAATCTTAGTCACTTCAATCTTACTATGCGAAGTCATTTCTTTTGTTGGTTTCTGTGATTCCACGCCGCTACTTTGAAGTATGTCGAGCATGCGCGCCGGCGGGCTCTTCACGAAATCCCTCACTTCGACTCCTCATAAAATAAAGATCAACCTTCGAACTGGTAAGTTCTCGTTCAATCTTACTATTCTCTGCCATAGAAGGTAGTTGAGGCCAGTTCATTGGCTTTATATAAGAGGGAGTTATGGGGGAGGGGAGGGAGAGAGGTGAAAGGAAGAGGGAAAGGGGGATTATCGTCAGTGACATTGCAAATTTAAGGTACGTTTTAGAGCTATTATATTTTCTCCTCCACATGAATAATTTTAAATAATATCAAATAATATCAAACTATTGGAGCTGCTTTGTTTTCCTTGATAACAATATTGAAACATATGAATTCCATAGTTTGTGACATAAATACACATTTTAATGGGATCATTCTATACAGATGTAACATTTCCATTTCGAGATCGAGGGGGCAAATATGCGTCAAGTCGATAGCCTAATCATTAAAAAGTTAAAAGATAGCCTAATCGATAAAGAGCTGAGAAGAGAAACAAAACAGTCAATACGGGCTGAAAAGATGAAGTACGAGGGGAAGCTGGCCAGGAATACAAAGAAGGACAGGAAAAGCTTCTTTAGATACGTTAAGGGAAAAGAGTAGCAAAGTCAAACGTGGGTCCCTTGAAGGCAGATACGGGTGAAATAATTATGAGCAACAAGGAAATGGCAGAAGAGTTGAATAGGTTCTTCGGATCTGTCTTCACTAAGGAGGACACAAACAATCTCCCAGATGTACTGGAGGACAGAGGATGAAGGGGGTAGAGGAACTGAAAGAAATTTTAATTAGGCAAGATATAGTATTGGGTAGGCTAATGGGACTAAAGGATGATAAATCCCCTGGGCCTGATGGTCTGCATCCCAGGGTCCTCAGGGAGGTGGCTCTAGAAATAGTGGACGCATTGGTGATCATTTTCTAATGTTCAATAGATTCAGGTTCAGTTCCTGTGGATTGGAGGATAGCTAATGTTATCCCACTTTTCAAGAAAGGAGGAATTACAGACCAGTTCGCCTGATTTCGGTGGTGGGAAAAATGCTGGAGTCAATTGTTAAAGAGGTAATAATGGAGCATTTAGATAGCAGTAAAAGGATTGGTCCAAGTCAACATGGATTTATGAAAGGGAAGTCATGCTTGACTAATCTTCTGGAATTTTTTGAGGATGTAACAAGTAAAATGGATGAAAGGGTGCCAGTGGATGTAGTGCATCTAGACTTTCAGAAAGCCTGTGATAAGGTCCCGCATGGGAGACTGGTGACTAAAATTAGAGCACATGGTATTGGGGGTAGGGTGTTGACATGGATAGAAAATTGGTTGGCAGACCGGAAGCAAAGAGTAGGAGTGAACGGGTCCTTTTCAGAATGGCAGGCAGTGGCGAGTGGAGTGTCGCAAGGCTCGGTGTTTGGGCTGCAAATGTTTACCATCTATATTAATGATTTGGAAGAGGGAATTAGGAGCAACACTAGCAAGTTTGCGGATGACACAAAGCTGGGTGGCAGTGTGAACTGTGAAGAGGATGTTAGGAGGTTGCAGGGTGACCTGGACAGGTTGAGTGAGTGGGCAGATGCGTGGAAGATGCAGTATAATATAGATAAATGTGAGGTTACCCACTTTGGTGGCAAAAACAAGGGGACAGATTATTATCTCAATGGGGTTAGGTTAGGTAAGGGGGAGGTACAGCGAGACCTGGGTGCCCTTCCCGTGGATTTTGAAGCAACAGCAACAAAGAGGAGTAGGAGAAAGCACTGATTGGCTCTAGCCCAAGTGGGAGGAGAGTTCTCAGTGAGTCAGAGGGGGAAATCAGTTGAAAACTGAGAAATATAGTTTGTAAATTAGGTAATTGAACAGTCAATATAAGCAAGGCAGCTCTTGGGGAGCGGACTTGTGAGGGAAGTGCCCTGTGAGTAAAGTGTGAGTCTTTAGCTCGAGAGTCTTCGGAGAGGAGGCTGCGCAAAACACTGGATAGGGAGAGACCGAGGCAAAAGAAGGAGATGTCAAGCAAGCTGATGCAGTGTGATGCTTGCAGTATGTGGGAGGTCAAGGACACTGCTGGTACCTCTGGCTGCCGCAAATGTGAGAAGTGCATCCAGGTACAGCTCCTGAAAGACCGTGTTGGGGAACTGGAGAAACAAGTGGATGACCTCAGGTTCATCCGAGAAACGGAGTCGTTCCTCAACAAGTCCTTCAGTAAGATTGTTACACCCAAGGCACTAGAAGAGAGAAGGTGGGTGATGGTGAGAAAGGGAGGAAAACATGGAACGCAAAGGTCCCCGGGTGTCGTACCTCTTGTGAACAGGTTCACCCACGTGGAAGCTGCCGGGACAGAAGACGGTATCTCACTGAGCGGCGGACTGGCTTGCCAAACAAAAAGGGCTGATGAGCCAAAACCAAAGAGGCCAAAGTCAGGCAACGCCATTGTAGTTGGAGACTCCATTGTGCGAGGTAGGGACAGGGGTTTTTGCGGCAACAGACGGGATTCCAGGATGGTGTGCTGCCTTCCTGGTGCCAGGATCCAGGATGTTACGGACAGAGTGCAGACAATCCTCAAGGGCGAAGGTGAACAGCCGGAAGTGGTCGTGCATGTTGGCACAAATAATGTTGGAAAGAAGGGGATGAATATTTTGCAGCGGGACTTCAGAGAGCTTGGAAAAATGCTGAAAAGCAGGACTTCCAGGGTTGTTATCTCCGGTTTGCTTCCAGTTCCTCGTGCTGGCGAGAGCAGGAACAGGGAGATACGGGACCTGAATGTGTGGCTGATGAACTGGTGCAGGGGGCAGGGATTTAGATTCTTAGATCACTGGGATCTATTTTGGAGTAAGGGGGAACTGTACAAAAGGGACGGATTGCATCTTAATAGGTGGGGGACCAGCATTCTGGCCGGCAGGTTTGCCACTGCTACACGGATGGTTTTAAACTGAATAAGGGGGGTGGGGTGTCAAATGGGATAATCGAGAACGGAGTTAAAGGGAAAGAGAGTAAAGAGATGGTTAATTACCCCAGAATTAACGGGAAAGAAAGCTCACAAAGGGATAGGAGAGTATGGCCAAGTGTAATAGGGATCGATGTGAAAGGGGCCACTTGTCAACATAATTGTATAAGGAGTAAGAGTGTTGTAAAAACAAGTCTGAAGGCTTTGTGTCTCAATGCGAGGAGCATTCGTAATAAGGTGGATGAGTTGAAGGTGCAGATAGCGATTAATGACTATGCTATAGTTGGGGTCGCGGAGACATGGCTCCAGGTTGACCAAGGCTGGGAGCTGAACATCCAGGGATATTCAATATTCAGGAGGGATAGACGAAAAGGAAAAGGAGGTGGGGTAGCGTTGCTGGTGAGAGAGGAGATTAATGCCATAGAAAGGAAGGACATTAGCGTGGAGGAAGTGGAATCGATATGGGTAGAACTGCGAAACTCTAAGGGGCAGAAAACGCTAGTGGGAGCTGTGTACAGGCCACCTAACAGTAGTATTGGAGTTGGGGATGGCATCAAACAGGAAATTAGAAATGCATGCAAGAAGGGTAACACGGTTATAATGGGTGACTTCAATCTGGATGTAGATTGGGTGAATCAAATTGGCAGGGGTGCTGAGGAAGAGGATTTCCTGGAATGTATGCGGGATAGTTTTCTCAACCAACATGTGGAGGAACCAACGAGAGAGCAGGCTATTCTAGACTGGGTATTGAGTAATGAGGAAGGGTTAGTTATCAGTCTTGTTGTGCGTGGCCCCTTGGGCATGAGTGACCATAATATGGTTGAGTTCTTCATTAGGATGGAGAGTGACAAAATTAAGTCAGAAACAAGGGTTCTGAACTTGAACAAAGGTAACTTTGAAGGTATGAGATGTGAATTGGCCAAGATAGACTGGCAGGTGATTCTTAAAGGGTTGACAGTGAATGTGCAGTTGAAGGTATTTAAAGACTGCATGGATGAAGTACAAAAGTTGTTCATACCAGTTTGGCAAAAGAATAAATCGGGGAAGGTGGTGCATCCATGGATAACAAGGGAAATCAGGGATAGTATAAAAACAAAAGATGAGGCACACAAATTTGCCAGAAAAAGCAGCCTACCGGAGGACTGGGAGAAATTCAGAATGCAGCAGAGGAGGACAAAGGGCTTAATTAGGAAAGGGAAAATAGATTATGAAAGGAAACTGGCAGGGAACATAAAAACTGACTGCAAAAGTTTTTATAGATATGTGAAGAGAAAGAGACTAGTTAAAACAATTGTTCGTCCCTTGCAGTCAGAAACAGGTGAATTGATCATGGGGAACAAGGACATGGCAGACCAATTGAATAACTACTTTGGTTCTGTCTTCACTCTGGAAGACATAAATAATCTGCCGGAAATAGCAGTGGAACGGGGGTCAAATCAGATGGAGGAACTGAGTGAAATCCAGGTTAGCCGGGAGGTGGTGTTGGGTAAATTGAACGGATTGAAGGCCGAGAAATCCCCAGGGCCAGATAGTCTGCATCCCAGAGTACTCAAGGAGGTAGCCACAGAAATAGTGGATGCATTAGTGATAATTTTTCAAAATTCCTCAGATTCTGGTGTAGCTCCTGAGGATTGGAGGGTAGTTAATGTAACCCCACTTTTTAAAAAAGGAGGGAGAGAGAAAGCGGGGAATTACAGACCAGTTGGTCTAACATCGGCAGTGGGGAAACTGCTAGAGTCAGTTATTAAAGATGGGATAGCAGCGCATTCGGAAAGTGGTGAAATCATTGGACAAAGTCAGCATGGATTTACGAAAGGTAAATCATGTCTGACAAACCTGATAGAATTTTTTGAGGATGTAACTAGTAGAGTGGATAAGGGAGAACCAGTGGATGTGTTATATCTAGACTTTCAGAAGGCTTTCGACAAGGTCCCGCATAAGAGATTAGCATACAAACTTAAAGCACACGGTATTGGGGGTTCAGTATTGATGTGGATAGAGAACTGGCTAGCACACAGGAGGCCAGGCACGTGCCGTCAGGGTAGGCAAGGTAGGCACTGGCTACCCTGACTAAAATTATGAAATGGCAATTTTTAAATATAAATAGTAAAGGCATGGGAGAATTATGCCTGTCTAAGAGATCGATCTCTTAGGTAGGCATAATTCTCCGTGCCTTTCACCCGCAGCGCTTGTAATACGGGAAGGTCTGTGCAGCCCCCGTGCCGTCAGCGCTGCCTGAAGCCGTCAGATTCAATGGGAGCTGAAGGCAGCAGAAATTCTGCCTTTGCAGTACTGCGCATGCGCATCATCTTTCTGCGCATGCGCATCATCTTTCTGCGCATGCGCATCGCGAGTTTCTTGGCGGGATGTTCAAATATGGATTGCCATTATTTTAATAGTATCTTAGCAAACAAATGGAGAATGGACTTAATGTACCAATAATGTGGTAAGTGCATTTCTTTGTGCTTTATGTTTTTAAATACTGTAGTTCCCGGGGTGGGGGGGGAGAGCTCCGTTCAGTGTTTGGGCAGTCTGGCGTTGTGAAGGAGGGGATTGGGGTCAGTAACCCACTTGCTACGCTCCGGTCTGAGTGCAGGTGAGATGGGACTAGGGGAGAGTAAGTGTTCGGCACGGACTAAAAGGGTCAAGATGGCCTGTTCCCGTGCTGTTTTGCCATATGGTTTTATTGTGGCCGGGGAGTGGATCAGCTCGGGTGGTAGCCGCAGCACTCCGGGCATGGACAGCAGAACTGGCCGCCACTTCCGCGGAAGGAAGCAGCTCGGGTGACTGCGAGTGGCCGCCGGGACCCTGCCACTTCAGCCCCTTCTGCTGGTCCCCACTCACCTCTGGCAGTGCTCTCCGTCTGAACATCTCTCACCTGCCGCTCGCCGGCCGGCTTCCCGCAAATCTTTAAATTCCGACTCAGTCTGAAGAAGGGTCTCGACCCGAAACGTCGCCTATCTCCTTCGCCCCTTAGATGCTGCTGCACCTGCAGCTGAGTTTCTCCAGCCTTTTGTGTAACCCCCATCTCTCACCTGCCGTTCGCCGGCTTCGCTCATGTCAACCGCGCCCCGCAAATCCTTAAATTCCCACAGCCAAGTAACCTAAACTGGACCCGTGAACGCGCTGTCGGAATTTAAAGATTTGCGGGAAGCCGGCCGGCGAGAGATGTTCAGACTCAGTCTGAAGAAGGGTCTCGACCCGAAACGTCGCCTATCTCCTTCGCCCCTTAGATGCTGCTGCACCCGCTGAGTTTCTCCAGCTTTTTGTGTAACCCTCGATTCTCCAGCATCTGCAGTTCCTTCTTTAACACGGCAGGTGAGAGATGTTCAGACGAAGAGCACTGCCAGAGGTGATCAGAAGGTGCTGAAGAGCAGCCGGTTCTGGTGTTGGGTCCCGGTGGCCGTTCGCACCCGAGCTGCTTCTATCCCCGGAAGTGGCGGCCAGTTCTACTGTCCTTGCCCAGAGCGCTGCGGCAGCGGTGAGTGAGTTTGATATGATCTCTGTCCCCCTCCTTCTCAAAACTTCTCCCTTCTCGCATATTTAACCCCTGCCGCAGGCTCCCCACACGCTGTGAAAGGAACTCCCCCTCCAATTGGACCCTTGAATTAGTATTGTCATTCCATAAGATGACAACTGATTCAACGTCCCGATGTGCTCCCGTTTTTCCCACCATCTCTCCACCTGCCTTCATCCTCCGTCCCCCACCCATTCAGTAATTAAAAAATAAAGGAGATTTAGAACCCTTGGGAAAATTGAATTGTCACTTATTTTTTATTGTTTACGAAGAGAACAATCTGCGCATGCGCGGTTTTAAGATTTTTTTTTTTGAAAGCCGGCTGACTGCCTACCCTGAGTAATGACTCACGGCACGTGCCTGCAGGAGGCAAAGGGTAGGAGTAAACGGGTCCTTTTCAGAATGGCAGGCAGTGACTAGTGGGGTGCCGCAAGGCTCAGTGCTGGGACCCCAGCTATTTACAATATATATTAATGATTTGGACGAGGAAATTCAATGCAACATCTCCAAATTTGCAGATGATTCCAAGCTGGGGGGTATAGTTAGGTGTGAGGAGGATGCTTGGAGGCTGCAGGGTGATTTGGATAGGCTGAGTGAATGGGCAGATGCATGGCAGATGCAGTATAATGTGGATAAATGTGAGGTTATCCACTTTGGTGGCAAAAACATGAGGGTAGACTATTATCTGAATGGTGGCAGATTAGGAAAGGGGGAGATGCATCGAGACCTGGGTGTCATGGTACACCAGTCATTGAAAGTAGGCATGCAGGTGCAGCAGGCAGTGAAGAAAGCAAATGGTATGTTAGCATTCATAGCAAAAGGATTTGAGTATAGGAGCAGGGAGGTTCTACTGCAGTTGTACAGGGTTTTGGTGAGGCCACACCTGGAGTATTGCGTACAGTTTTGGTCTCCAAATCTGAGGAAAGACATCCTTGCCATAGAGGGGGTACAGAGAAGATTCACCAGACTGAATCCTGGGATGTCAGGACTTTCATATGAGGAAAGATTGGATAGACTCGGCTTGTACTCGCTGGAATTTAGAAGATTGAGGGGGGATCTTATAGAAACTTACAAAATTCTTAAGGGGTTGGACAAGCTAGATGCTGGAAGATTGTTCCCGATGTTGGGGGAGTCCAGAACAAGGGGTCACAGTCTAAGGATAAGGGGGAATTCCTTTAGGACCGAAATGAGGAAAACATTCTTTGCACAGAGAGTCGTGAGTCTCTGGAATTCTCTGCCACAGAAGGTAGTTGAGGCCAGTTCATTGGCTATATTTAAGAGGGTGTTAGATGTGGCACTTGTGGCTAAAGGGATCAGGGGGTATGGAGAGAAGGCAGGTACGGGATACTGAGTTGGATGATCAGCCATGATCACATTGAATGGCGGTGCAGGCTCGAAGGGCCGAATGGCCTACTCCTGCACCTATTTTCTATGTCTCTATGTTTCTATGATATCTGGAGAATAGATAACCCACTGGGACGAGAATATTCGTTTTTCTCGCTTGTATTCGGAACTTATTCGAGGATAGATTATTTTTTAATAGATTCGAAATTACTTCCATTTACATATGATGGAAAATATCATAATATGATTATTTTGGATCACGCCCCACTAACATTAAAGATAAAATTAAAAGATATAATTATTAAAACTCCTAACTGGAGGCTTAATCCCGAAATATTAAAGGACAAGGCTTGTTATGATTACCTGGTAAAACAGATTAAATTATTCTTTGAAACTAATGACAAACCTGAAATTTCACCATCATCACTTTGGGATACATTTAAAGCATTCATGCGCGGTGCAATAATATCAGCAGAAGCATATTTTAACAAAGAAAATAGAAAGATGGAACAAAAGTTGGAAAAGGAGATAAAACAATTAGATATGGAGAATACAAAACATCCCTCTAAACTGCTAAGTAATACAATTGCAATATTAAAATATAAATTAAATAAAATATACTCCAATCAAGTAATACAACTTTATCAACAAACTAAACAAGTGCACTCTGAATTTGGAGATAAACCGCAAAAATTGTTGGCTCGACAACTCAGAAAACGAGAGGATGAAAAAATGATACATAGAATTAGATCTGAGAATGGAAATATATCGACCTTACCAAAAGATATCAATGATATATTTTTACAATACTATCAAAGTCTTTATTCATCTAAAATAACAGGACAAACGGATGGAATGGATACATTTCTACAAAAATGTAATATTAACAGCTTAGATCAGGGAGGTAGAGACTTGTTAAATGCGGATATATCAATAAATGATATTGAGGAATCAATCAGATCGTTAAATAATGGAAAAGCTGCGGGCCCTGATGGCCTGAGTGCAGAATTTTATAAGAAATTTCAAGATCTGATCTCCCCAAGATTACATACAGTGTATAAATATACATATGAACAAGGAAAATTGCCGGAATCTTTAAATGAATCTACAATTACACAAATTCCTAAGGTTGACAAGGATTTGGAAGACCCAGGATCATATAGAGCAATTGCTCTTTTAAACACAGATCAAAAAATATTAGCTAAAGTTTTATCACGGAGATTAAGTTTGGTGATCACTAAAATAATACACCATGATCAAACAGGTTTTATTCCAAAACGTTACTCATCTTATAATTTGAGACGATTATTTAATATCAAATTCTCAAAAAGAGTATGTGATACGGAATTAGCTGTTATATCTTAGACGCAGAAAAAGCATTCGATCAGGTTGAATGGCCATATTTATTTAAAATAATGGAGAAATTCCAATTGGGGGATAGATTTTGTAAATGGATAATATTCTTTTTTCTTTTTCTCTTTATTTCTAAAAAACAGAAGATAATAATAGTCAATGCGATATTTGTACATTTACTGAATTAAGTTGGTATTTGTAAATTTGTTTTACCATTGTGAAATGTTTACTTCTAATAAAAATATTATTTAAAACAAAAACAAAAAGGCAGGCAGCATCATGAAGGACCCACACCATCCTGGGCACACACTCATCTCCCCGCAACCTTCAGGAGGCTGAAATCTGCAACATCCAGGTTCAGGAATAGCTGCTTCCCCACAGCCATCAGGCGATTTAACTTGGCTCGAACAGTGTGTGTGTGTGTGTGTGTGTGTGTGTGTGTGTGTGTGTGTGTGTGTGTGTGTGTGTGTGTGTGTGTGTGTGTGTGTGTGTGTGTGTGTGTGTGTGTGTGTGTGTGTGTGTGTGTGTGTGTGTGGTTGTGTGTGTGTGTGTGTGTGTGTGTGTGTGTGTGTGTGTGTGTGTGTGTGTGTGTGTTTTTCCATTCACAGATCTAATTCTATGTATCATTTTTTCATCCTCTCGTTTTCTGAGTTGTCGAGCCAACAATTTTTACGGTTTATCTCCAAATTCAAAGTGCACTTGTTTAGTTTGTTGATAAAGTTGAATTACTTGATTGGAGTATATTTTATTTAATTTATATGTTAATATTGCAATTGTATTACTTAGCAGTTTAGAGGGATGTTTTGTATTCTCCATATCTAATTGTTTTATCTTCTTTTCCAACTTTTGTTCCATCTTTCTATTTTCTTTGTTAAAATATGCTTATGCTGATATTATTGCACCGCGCATGAATGCTTTAAATGTATCCCTAAGTAATGATGGTGAAATTTCAGGTTTGTCATTAGTTTCAAAGAATGATTTAATGGTATATGCGCAATGGTATATGGGCACACTGATCTGATCTGTATTTATTTATGCCTACTATATTCTGTTGTGCTGAAATAAAGCAAGAATCCGCGCTGTGTCTCTAAAATGAACTAGTGTGTGAACGGGTGATCGCTGGTCGGCACGGACTCGGTGGGCCGAAGGGCCTGTTTCCACGCTGTATCTCTGAACTAGTGTGTGAACGGGTGATCGCGGGTCGGCACGGACTCGGTGGGGAAGGGCCTGTTTTCGCGCTGTATCTCTAAACTAAACTAGTGTGTAAATGGGCCGAAGGAAGGGCCTATTTCCGCGCTGTATCTCAGAACTTAAGTGATGTTATAATGAGTGTCTATTTTAAAATATAATGATCACTAACCTGTCATTTGTGGCCCTTCTGGACTTTGCTGAAAATGATCAAAAAAAAAGAATTATATAGTATTTAAAGTCAAATTTGGACGATTTCACACTGACCTTTCAGTCCTGGACCTCCTCCGTTGTCAGAGTGAGGCCCAGCACAAATTGGAGGAACAGCACCTTATACGGGGTTTGCACGCAAGGTCACTGGGTCATAGGGACTGACGCACGGAGCCGCTCAATCCATATGGTGGACATCCATAACTTCCAGTATATGTTATTAATTGAAGAAACGCGTCCTTTTCTACCTGTTAACAAACGCCAAAATGTTGAATTTTCGCGCTGTCAACAAATGTGGAAGTCAGGGTAAGCGTGAGAGACACGTAGCCAACTTCAGAATTCCAAAAGTGAAGATAAATGAAAGTAAAGAGAAGCTGAAGTAAAGCAAGAATGTGATTGTCCTATCTGGGACACATGACAATAAACTCTCCTGCATCTTAAATGGCCACAGATTCACAACGCTCTGGGTGGAAATGTTTCTCCTCATCTCAGTCCCAAATGGCCCCAGATTCACAAATCTCTGGATGGAAAAGTTTCTCCTCATCTCAGTCTTAATTGGCCAAAGATTCACAAATCTCTGGGTGGAAAAGTTTCTCCTATCTCCGTCTTAAACGGCCGACTCCTTATTCTTAAACTGTGGCCCCTGGTTCTGGACTCCCCCAACATCAGGGATATGTTTCCTGCCTCTAGTGAGTCTAACCACGTCTAACCCTTAATAATCTTATATGCTTCAATAAGATCCCCTCTCAGCCTTCTAAATTCTAGTCAATATAAGACCAGGCCACATTTTGAATATTGTGAGTAGTTTTGGGCTCCGTATCTGAAGAAGGATGTGCCGGCTCTGGAGAGGATCCAAAGGAGGTTTACAAGAACCATCCCAGGAATGAGTGGGATAACGTACGATGAGCGTTTGTCGGCACTGGGCCAGTACTCGCTGGAGTTTAGAAGAACGAGGGGGGGGGGGGGGGGCTCATTGGAACTTCACCCGAAAAGTGAAAGGCCTGGAGAGAGTGGATGTGGAGAGGACGTTTCCACTAGTGCAAGAGTCTAGGGCCAGAGAGCACAGCCTCAGAATTAAAGGACGTTCCTTCAGGAAGGAGATGAGGAGGAATTTCTTTAGCCTGAGGGTGGTGAATCTGTGAGATTATGTGGAGAGGATGTTTCCTCTAGTGGGAGAGTCTCGGACCAGAGAGCACAGCTTCAGAATTAAAGAATGGTCCTTTAGGAAGGACATGAGGAGGAATTTCTTTAGTCAGAGGGTGGTGAATCTGTGGGATTCATTGCCGCCGACGTTGGTGGAGGCCACAAGTCAGTGGATATATTTAAGGCAGAGATAGATAGATTGTTGATTAGTGCGGGTGTCAAGGGTTGTGGGGAGAAGGCAGGAGAATGGGGTTAGGTGGGAGAGATAGATCAGCCGGGATTGAATGGCAGAGTACACTCGATCGGTCGAATGGCCTAATTCTGCTCCATAATGAAGAGATGAAACTGAGGATGACTGAAATTAGAACTCAGGTGGGGGAGGGGATTGGGCGAGAGAGAAAGCAAGGGTTACTTGAAGTTAGACGTCAATGTTCATACCGCTGGGGTGTGAGCTGCCCGAGGGAAATATGAAGTGCTGCTCCTCCAATTTGTGCTGGGCCTCAATCTGTATCTCTCCACATCACTGTCTATATCTCTTGTTCATCTCTCCCCTGACATAGTGTGAAGATGGGTTTCGACCCGAAATGTTGAACATTCCTTCTCTCCACAGATGCTGCCTGACCCGCTGAGTTGCTCCAGTACTTTGTACCTGTCCATGTTCTCCACAGATGCTGCCTGACCCGCTGAGTTATTCCAACACTTTGGACCCAAGTTTACCATATTTGGCGTGGTAGAGTTGCTCCCTCACGGCGCCAGAGACCCGAATTCAATCCAGAGTGCTCTCTTTACGGAGTTTGCACGTTCTCCACGTGACCAGCATGGGTTTTCTCCGGGTGCTCTTGTTTTATCCCACACTCAAAAAACATGCAGGTTTGTAGGTTAATTGGCTTCGGTAAAGATTGTAAATTGTCCCCTGAGTGTTAATGTGCGTGGATCGTTGGTCGACACGGACTCAGTGGGCCGAAGGAAGGGCCTGTTTCCGCGCTGTATCTGTAAACTAATCTAGTGTGTGAACGGGCGATCGCTGGTCGGCACGGACTCGATGGGCCAAAGGAAGGGCCTATTTCCGCGCTGTATCCCTAAACTTAAGTGATTTTATAACGAGGATATTTTTTCAAATATAATGATCACTAACCTGTCATTCGTGGCCCTTCTGGACTTTGCTGAAAATGATCAGATAAGAAGAATTATATAGTATTTCAAGTCAAATTGGACAATTTATTTCACACTGGCCTTTCTGTCCTGGGCCTCCTACATTGTCAGAGTGAGGCCCAGCCCAAATTGGCGGAACAGCACCATATATTGCCAGCATTTACTTCGAGAGGGCTTGAATACAAAAACAAGGCCGTAAATGCTGAGGCTCCACAAGGCCCTGGTCAGGCCACATTTGGAGTAATGTGAGCAGTTTTGAGTCCGTATCCGAGGAAGGATGTGCCGGCTCTGGAGAGGGTCCACAGGAGGTTTACAAGACCCATCCCAGCAATGAGTGGGTTGACTAACGTACGATGAGCGTTTGTCAGCGCTGGGCCTGGACTCGCTGGAGTTTAGAAGAATGAGGGGGGATGTCATTAAAAATTCACCCAACAGTGAAAGGCCCGGAAACAGCTTCTTCCCCACAGCCACCAATTAAACACAACTCATACAAAACTCTGAACAATAACAGCCTATTGCAGTATATCTGATTAATTGATCTATCAGTATACCACCCACCTGCTGGAGGACCGGCCCGGAGGACCACGACCACCCACCCGCTGGAGGACCGGCCCGGAGGACCACGACCACCCACCCTCTGGAGGACCGGCCCGGAGGACCAAGATGGAGACAGAGCACGAGGGGAGCGCGGACCCTCCCGGGGGGAGACGAGACAGAAGCGCACGGTGAAGATGATAGCGGGGAGTAACGGCGGGGGGGGGGGGGCATGCGGTGAGGGTGATGCTTGCACAGTGCAGCACCCCCGCCTGGACAGACAGCCATTGTTAAAACGGCTGGAAGTTAATATTCTTCCTCGACCAGAGGTGCAACCCATATCCGTCCACTTACACCCTCCTCCGCCTAGCGGAGCTGGTCCTTACCCTCAGTAACTTCTCTTTTGGCTCCTCCCATTTCCTCCATATACAAGGCGTAGCTATGGGCACACGCATGGGTCCAAGCTAAGCCCGGCGTGCCAGGGCTTCATCCCCGACCTCTACCTCCGTTACATCGACGTCTGCTTTGGTGTCACCTCCTGAACCCACACTCAACTGTCTGACTGCACCTATCTCACCACCAACTTCCATCCAGCACTCAAATACGCTTGGACCATTTCTGACATTTTCCTACCATTCTTGACCTCACCATCTCTATTGCAGGTGATACACTCCTGACTGACATCCACTGCAAACCAACTGTCTCCCACAGCTACCTGGACTACACTTCCTCCCACCCTGATTACTGTACGAACTCCATACCCTATTCCCAATTCCTCCGTCTACGTCGCATCTGCTCCCAGGATGAGGTGTTCCACACCAAATCATCACAAATGTCCTCATTCTTCAGAGAACATTGATTCCCCTCACACCAGGCTCTCCTCTATACCCCGCAACACTGCTCTCTCTCCCCATTCCCCCACTCGCAACAAGGGCATTGTCCCCCTGGTTCCAACCTTTCACCCCACCAGCCGGCACATACTACACATAGTCCTCCGTCAGTTTTGCCACCTCCAACGAGACGCCAACACTCGCCACATCTTCCCATCTCCCCCCCACCCCCCGTCAACCTTCCGCAAAGACCGCTCCCTCCGCAACTCCCTTGCCAATTCTACCCTTCCTTCCTGCTCCACACCTTCCCTGGGCACTTTCCCTTGCAACTGCAAGATAACCATATAACAATTGCAGCACGGAAACAGGCCATCTCGGCCCTTCAAGTCCGTGCCGAAAAACGTTTTTCCCTTAGTCCCACCTGCCTGCACTCATTCCATAACCCTCCATACCCTTCTCATCCATATGCCTATCCAATTTATTTTTAAATTATACCAACGAACCTGCCGCCACCACTTCCACTGGAAGCTCATTCCACACCGCTGCCACTCTGAGTAAAGAAGTCCCCCCCCTTATGTTACCCCTAAAGTTAATTCTAAAGTCATGTCCTCTTGTTTGAATCTTCCCTATTCTCAAAGGGAAAAGCTTGTCCACATCAACTCGGTCTATCCCTCACAACATTTTAAAGACCTCTATCAAGACCCCCTTAACCTTCTGCGCTCCAGAGAATAAAGACCTAACTTATTCAACCTATCTCTGTAACTTAGCTGTTGAAACCCAGGCAACATTCTAGTAAATCTCCTCTGTACCCTCTCTATTTTGCTGACATCCTTCCTATAATTGGGCGACCAAAATTGCACACCATACTCCAGATTTGGTCTCACCAATGCCTTGTACAATTTTAACATTACATCCCAGCTTCCATACTCAATGCTCTGATTTATAAAGGCAAGCACACCAAAAGCTTTCTTTACCACCCTATCTATATGAGATTCCACCTTCAAGGAACTATGCACGGTTATTCCCAGATCCCTCTGTTCAACTGTATTCTTCAATTCCCTACCATTTACCAGGTACGTCCTATTTTGATTTGTCCTGCCAAGGTGTAGCACCTCACATTTATCAGCATTAAACTCCATCTGCCATCTTTCAGCCCATTTTCCAACTGGCCTAAATCACTCTGTAGACTTTGGAAATCCTCTTCATTATCCACAACGCCCCCTACCTTGGTATCATCTGCATACTTACTAATCCAATTTACCACCCCTTCATCCAGATCATTGATGTACATGACAAACAACAAAGGACCCAACACAGATCCCCGAGGCACCCCACTAGTCACCTGCCTCCAACCCGACAAGCAGCCATCTACCATTACCCTCTGGCTTCTCCCATTCAGCCACTGTTGAATCCATCTTGCTATTCCTGCATTTATACCCAACAGTTGAACCTTCTTAACCAACCTTCCATGAGGAACCTTGTCAAAGGCCTTACTAAATTCCATATAGACAACATCCACTGCTTTATCGACGTCAATTTCCCTAGTAACCTCTTCAAAAAATTCAAGAAGATGAGTCAAACTTGACCTTCCAGGCATAAATCCATGTTGACTGTTCCTAATTGGACCCTGTTTATCCAGATGGTTATATATATTATCTCTAAGTGTCTTTTCCATTAATTAGCCCACCACTGAAGTAAAACGAACCGGTCTATAATTGCTAGGTTTACTCTTAGAACACTTTTTAAACAATGGAACAACATGTGCAGTACGCCACTCCTCGGGGACTATTCCCGTTTCTAATGACATTTGAAATATTTATGTCATAGCCCCGGCTATTTCTACACTAACTTCCCTCAATGTCCTAGGGAATATCCCGTCAGGACCTGGAGACTTTTATATTTTTCAAAAGTGTCAATACTTCTTTTACTTTGAAACTCATAGTATCCATGGCTAGTCTACTAGTTTCCCTTACCTCACATAATTCAATATCCTTCTCCTTGGTGAATACCGAAGAAAAGAAATTGTTCAATATCTCCCCCATCTCTTTTGGCTCTGCAGATAGCTGTCCACTCGGTCTCTCCAATGGACCAATTTTATCCCTTGTTATCCTTTTGCTATTAATATAGCTGTGGAAACACTTTGCATTTACTTACACCTTACTTGCCAAAGCTGCCTCATATCTTCTTTTAGCTTTTCTAATTTCCTTCTTAAGATTCTTTTTACATTCCTTATACTCCTCAAGCACCTCATTTACTTAATGCTGCCTATAAATTATTGTAGATCTCCCTCTTTTTTCCGTACAAGATGTCCAATTTCCCTTGAAAACCAGGGCTCTTTCCAATTTTTACTAGTTCCTTTCAACCGAACAGGAACATAAAGATTCTGTATTCTTAAAATGTCCCCTTTAAATGTCCTCCATTTCTCTTCTACATCTTTCCCATAAAACAAAATGTCCCAGTTCACTCCTTTTAAATCATCTCGCATCTCGTTAAAGTTAGCCTTTCTCCAATGAAAAATCTCAACCCTAGGCCCAGTTCTGTCCTTCCCCATAATTATATTGAAACTAATGATATTGTGATCACTGGACCCGAAGTGCTCCCCAACGCATACTCCGCCGCCTGTCCCATCTCATTTCCTAACAGGAGGTCCAGCACTGCACCTCCTCTAGTAGGCACCTCTATGTATTGCTGCAAAAAACTATCCTGCCCACATTTTACAAACTCCGAGCCATCCAGCCCATTTACAGACTGTTTCCCAGTCTATGTGTGGAAAGTTGAAATCTCCCACAATCACTACCTTGTGCTTACTACTAATATCTGCTATTTCTTTACATATTTGCTCTTCCAATTCTTGTTCCCCATTTGGCGGTCTATAACATACCCCTATAAGTGTTGCGACACCTTTCCCACTTCTCAGTTCCACCCAAATAGCCTCCCTAGATGAGCCCTCAAATCTATCCTGCCAAAGCACTGCTGTAATATCTTCCCTGACTAGCAATGCAACATCTCCACCTCTTGCCCCTCCAATTCTATCACACCTGAAGCAACGAAATCCTGGAATATTTAGTTTCCAATCACGGCCCTCCTGCAACCATGTTTCACTGATCGCCACAACATCATACTTCCAGGTGTCTATCCAGACTCTAAGCTCATCCACCTTTCTTACAATGCTCCTAGCATTAAAATATGCACATTTAAGAAACCCCCCATCTCTTATTCTCTGTTTATTTTCTTTTTTCTCATTCTCCTCGTGTCCAAGTGCTTCCCTTTTCTGCTACACTTGTCCCTTTACCTCCCCTCTCCACTCCATTCAGGGACCCAAACAGTCCTTCCAGGTCCGACAAAGGTTCACCTGCACCTCCTCCAACCTCATCTACTGCATCCGCTGCTCTAGATGTCAACTGATCTATATCGCGGAGACCAAGGAACACTGCAAGTTGGAGGAAGAGGACCTCATATTCCGCTCGGGGAGTCTCCATCCTGGCGGCATGAACATTGAATCTTCTCAATTCCATTACCTCTTGCTGCCTCCTCCCCTTCCCACTTTCCTCCTCCCCCTCCTCCACTGCTCCTCCTCCCCTCCTCCCCCTCCTCCTCCCCTCCTCCCTCTTTCCTCCTCCCTCCTCCCTCCTTTCTTCTCCCAGCCCCCCTCCCATCAGTCTGAAGAAGGGTTTCAGCACGAAACGTTACCTCGCTCCTTCGATGCTGCTGCACCCGCTGAGTTTCTCCAGCCTTTTGTTTACCCTCGTTAAAATATCACTCGTTTTGACTTCAATGGGAGACTGCCAGTATTAGAGATGGCCGCATATGGCTTTACTCCTATTGACTTAAATGGGAGACTGCCAGTGTTACATATGCTACATATTCATTGTAGCAGTCCCAACCTCCTGCACTACTTTGTATCAGGCACACTCACCACACACACACTGTGATTAGGTATGTAAGCACTTTCAGTATTACTACGCAAGGCAGACAAATGAGCCGAATAAAGGAGAGCAATAAGGCAACTGAAACAACCTGAATTGTGTCGTTTATTATCAGGATATCTAACACGAAGACACAACACGGTGGGATTCGAAAAAACCGCGCTATTGTGAATCGCTATTGGGAATTAGGAACAGCGGCTGCAGAGAAATTGATTTTTTTTGTGCACCCGCCTAACAACACAAGATGGCGGCCTCCACAGCAGCAATGAGCCTCCACCCTACATGAACTGGGACGCCGATGATGTGGTGGAGGCGTTCAAGAAATTCAAACAAAAGAGCCAGCTGGCATTCAAAAGCTTCCTGAAAGGAACTGCAGATGAAGAGAAGGTCAGTTATATTTTACTATGGCTCGGGGAGAAGGGTCTAGACATTTTTAACAGTTGGAGCTTAACAGAGCCCGACTGCAATAATCCGGGAATAGTCCTTGAAGGGTTTGCGAACCATATGGATCCCAAATCAAACCACAGAATCCATCGGTATGAGTTCCAAGGGCTAAAACAAGACCCACAAGAAACAACCGACACTTTCCTGTCGAGACTAAGGAACGTGGCCAAGAAATGCAGATTTGGTGAGGAAGATGACAGAATTGTCGACCAGCTAATATGGGGGTGCGCCCACCAAGAGGTCCAAAAGTCCCTAATAGGGAAAGACACCCTCAACCTAAAAGACGCCGTAGATGCTGCCAGAGCTTTCGAAGCCACAAGGAAACAAATGTCCTCCCTCTGCCTTCAAGTTGGCTCATCTCAGAGCAGCACCAGAGTGAATATAGACGCTCTCTCAAAACGTGACCCTGGCTCCACATTAAAGGCTCCAAAACAGACATTTTCTAGGCATGCAAACAAACAAGCAAGCCAAAGAAGCTGCTGGAACTGCGGTACAGAGCATGCATTTGATGATCGCAGGGAGTGCCCAGCATACGGGACTACCTGCAACTCCTGTGGGAGGCCTAACCACTGGAAGAAAATGTGTAGGTCAACAAAATCGTACAGCACCAAGCCAAAGCAGCAATGGTCAAAGAACGATAGAAATACGAGAAGGAAACAAATACACGCACACGTCCAACAGGAAGAGGAGATAACCTCAGATACCTCTGAGGAGGAATTCCTTTCCGTTGGGACCATTGACGTCCACGAAATGGGAAACGACAAACCACATAGCAACAGAGATGAAGCATATACTATAATACAACTACAGAAAAAAGTGGGAAAGAAAAGAACAACGATTAATCTAAGGCTCAAAATTGATACTGGAGCCCAGAGCAATATCTTACCAGTCAATCTTTACGGAAAGATATTCCCTGAACACATGACAAAAGATGGCAGCGTCAGGAAAGGAATCCTTGGAAGTAGCAATGTAGTCATAGCTGCATACGGAGGTTCCATAATCCCACAGCTAGGCAAAACAATCATAGCAGGAACATACAAAGGGAAAGAAGTGAAATGCCCCTTCTACATCACTAAATCGAAAGGACCTGCTATTCTCGGCCTGAACACGTGCCAAAGACTGAAGATTGTGTCAATCAACCATGAAATCAAGACAAACTCCTGCAGAACTGACAGAAACATACCCATCAAAAACCGGCCGCCCATCAGGAACAAAGAAGAATTGATTGACATGTACCCAGAGTGTTTTGACGATACCGTTGGTTGTTTTGAGGAATACGAATACCATATCACAGTAGACCCCAGTGTGAAACCAGTGATCCACCCACCCCGCCGTGTTCCCGTTGAACTGAAAGAGAGGCTAAGGGAACAACTAAACGAAATGGAAAAAAAGGGCATCATCACAGCAATAACTAAACCAACTGATTGGGTAAATTCAATTGTTGTCAAAGAAAAGCCAAACGGAAAACTAAGGATATGCCTTGATCCCAGGGATCTGAATAATGCATTGAAGCGCAACCATTATCCAACTCCAACCCTTGAAGAGATCACACCAGCACTGGCCGGTTCCAAGGTGTTCAGCAAGCTGGATGCTAGTAATGGATATTGGAACATCAAAATAGACCGAAAGTCATCAATGCTCACCACTTTCAACACGCCATTTGGCAGATTCAGATTCAACAGGCTCCCATTCGGACTGAAGGTGAGTCAAGATGTCTTCCAGCGGAAAATAGATGAAACATACAAAGGCTGTAAAGGGGCAATCGGGATAGCAGATGATATCCAAGTATACGGCAGAGATGAAAACACGCATGATTACAACCTCCATGAGGCTATGGAAAAAACTCGAAGAGCCGGCATAAAGCTCAATGCAGACAAATGCATAATCAAAGAAAGGGAGTGCAAATTCTTTGGGCTGATTTACTCTGCAGAAGGAGTGAAACCGGACCCTACAAAAGTGGATGCTATCAACCACATGGAGGAACCCAAAGACAAGAAACAGCTAAGAAGTTTCCTAGGGCTCATACAATACATGGGAGTCTTCATACCTAAGCTTGCTAATCACACAGCAAATCTCCGTGAATTGATGAAAGACGACGCTGAATTTGATTGGTGTGCTTCACATAGCCAAGATTTGGGGAAATTAAAACAACTCATCAGCAAAGAAACGATCCTGCAGTACTATGACAGACAGAAACCTGTAACACTCCAAGATGATGCCTCCATGAGAGGAGTTGGAGCAGTACTGATACAAAATGGCCGACCTATTGCGTATGCATCCAAAGCACTCACTCCTACAGAATCAAGGTACGCAAACATAGAGAGAGAACTCTTAGCAGTAGTCTATGGCTGCGAGAAATTTCACACTTACCTATATGGAAGGTATTTCGACATTGAAACAGACCACCGCCCTCTAGAACAAATCGAAAAAAAAAACCTCACCAAAGCACCAGCCAGACTACAGAGACTATTACTGAGGCTACAGCACTACGACTACAACATCAGATACAAGCCAGGAAAAGACCTACTGCTAGCTGACGCCCTATCCAGACTATCAACACATGACAAACAAGAGATGGAAGGGCTGAGCATAAAGATCCACCACATTGTGAGTGTGACAAGCGTGAAGCTGGAACAGATCAAAGAGGAAACAGCCAGAGATGAAGAACTCCAGCTCCTCATCCAAATGGTAATACAGGGATGGCCAGAAAAGAGACAACAAGTTCAGCCTCTCCTCCGCGAATACTGGACCATCCGTGATGATATTTCGGTAGAGAATGGAGTCCTGATGGCCGGATCACGAATAATCATACCCAAGTCCATGAAAAAAGAAATTCTCGAAAAGATCCACCAGGGACACTTAGGAATGGAAAAGTGCAGACTCCGTGCTAAATCCGCTGTGTACTGGATAGGCATGTACAAGGACATAGAAAAGCTGGTATCTACATGCCACATATGCCAAAAATACAGGAATTCACAACAGAAGGAGGAAATGACACCCAGTGATATCCCAAGCCGGCCATGGCAAACCATCGGAGCAGACCTGTTCACAGAGAACCAGCAATGGTATTTGATTATGGCCTGCTACTACTCCAAATTCCCATTTGTGAGAAACGTAAAGGACTTGAAAGCTAAAACAATTGTGTCAATTGTTAGAGGGTTGTTTGCAGAGCAAGGAATACCTGAGCAGATCGTATGTGACAATGGAACCCAATTCACATCTCGGGAATTCAGAGAGCTAGCCACCGAATACGGGTTCAAAATCACAACATCTTCACCACATTACCCAAAGGGCCATGGGTTTATTGAAAGGCAAGTACAGACAGCCAAGAAAACACTAATAAAATGCCGAGAGGCAAAGGAGGATCCAAACCTGGCACTTTTATCCTTACGGGCAACTCCACTAAAGGCTGACATGAAGTCTCCTGCAGAAATGCTAAATGGCAGGAAATACAAAACCACCCTGCCAAGCAAAATCCAACCCCCTATCGACCAAGAAGAAACAAGGGCAAAATTGGCAGCCGCCCAGGAGGAGGGGCTGAAACAATACAACAAAAATGCACAGTACTTGCCTGAACTATTTCAAGGCCAAAACGTACATGCTCAGGATCCAACAACAAAGAAATGGACCCCAGGCACAAATCACCAGCAGGGCTGGAACCCCAAAATCATATATCATAGAGACAGAACCGGGCAGGCAGTTGAGACGAAACAGAATTCACATCCGCCCGACACCTGAAATGTCAACACCAGCAACTCCTAGGACACCACCCACAGCAGCAGCAACACCTGCCATTGATGACAACACATTCTCACAAACTGCTACCAGTGAGTCATATAGTCAACCAGCACCAACCAATGGCCAGGAAACAACTCAACAAGTTACCAATACATCGAGTGCAACACTGCAGGCAACAACCAGCTATACTAGATCCAGGAGCAACATTTTACCCCCAGCGCGTTATCGCTAGCACTGGAGGGGACAAGTCACGCCAAGACATGACTCTTGACTGGCTACGCACTACCTGAAAGAAAACAAGCTGCCATCATATATTCTGTTGTGTAGTATAGTAGAAAGCAGAATGCCATGAATGTGGGCAGAATAATCCCACGGTATCTGCTACAGGATTGCCACCCTCGCTCTGGCAATCCTCTAGTGTCACTAATTTTTTTTTTGTTTTTTGTTCTTTCTTTTGAGAAGGGGGGATGTTGCATATGCTACATATTCATTGTAGCAGTCCCAACCTCCTGCACTACTTTGTATCAGGCACACTCACCACACACACACTGTGATTAGGTATGTAAGCACTTTCAGTATTTACTACGCAAGGCAGACAAATGAGCCGAATAAAGGAGAGCAATAAGGCAACCGAAACAACCTGAATTGTGTCGTTTATTATCAGGATATCTAACACGAAGACACAACACTATTTATGTCTTTACTTGTTCGGAACAAATAAGTAAATAAATGAATGAATAAAAGGTCATGGGCGGCCATCTTTAATACTGGCAGTCACATTTTAAGTCAATGGGAGGGGCGAAATCATAGGCGGCCATCTTTAATACTGGCAGCCCCCATTGAAGTCAATGCGAGTGAAGTCAGTCTGAAGAAGGGTCTCGACTCAAAACGTTACCTGTCTCCTTCACTCCTTAGATGCTGCTGCTGCACCCGC
Source organism: Raja brachyura (assembly GCA_963514005.1). The sequence goes on from CAUPSL010000365.1 coordinate 96,848, forward strand.
TGAGTTTCTCCAGCTTTTTGTGTAACCCTCGATTCTCCAGCATCTGCAGTTCCTTCTTTAACACGCCAGTGAAGTCATAGGCGGCCATTTTAAATACGGCTGTCTGCGTCACCATCAGCGCACGCCCCGCCCCCCCGCCGTCACTCCCCGCTGTCGTCATCACCGCGCGCTTTCGTCTCGTCTCCCCCCCCCCGGGAGGGTCCGCGCTCTCCTCGTGCTCTGATTCCAGGCCGGCGGGCGATCGTGGTCCTCCAGGCCGGTCCTCCAGGCGGGGTAAGCGGCCGCAGCGCGCGGGCGGGCGCGGGGTTGGCGGTTGGAGCGCACGAGCGAGCGCGGGAACAAGATGAAGATGAACCCGGACCCTGGTGAGAGAGAGAGACAGAGAGAGAGGGAGAGAGAGGGAGACAGAGAGACAGAGAGAGAAACAGAGACAGAGAGAGAGACAGAGAGAGACTAGCATTCCTGGTATAGTTCTTGTAAACCTCCTCTGGACCCTCTCCAGAGCCGGCACATCCTTCCTCAGATACGGGGCCCAAAACTGCTCACAATACTCCAAATGTGGCCTGACCAGGGCCTTGTGGAGCCTCAGCATTTACGGCCCTGTTTTGTATAAAAGCCCTCTCGAAGTAAATGCTGGCAATATAAGGTGCTGTTCCTCCAATTTGGGCTGGGCCTCACTCTGACAGTGGAGGAGGCCCAGGACAGAAAGGTCAGCGTGAAATAAATCGTCCAATTTGACTTGAAATACCAAATAATTCTTCTTTTCTGATCATTTTCAGCAAAGTCCAGAAGGGCCACGAATGACAGGTTAGTAATCATTATATTTTAAAAAAGATTCTCGTTATAAAGTCACTTAAGTTTACAGCGCGGAAACAGGCCCATCCTTTGGCCCATCGAGTCCGTGCTGACCAGTGATCGCCCGTTCACACACTACTTTAGTTCAGAGATACAGCACGGAAACAGGCCCTTCCCCACCGTCTGATCACTCACTAGTTTAGAAATACAGCGGGGAAATAGGCCCTTCGGCCGACCGAGTCCATGCCGACCAGCGATCGCCCGTTCACACACTCGTTTAGTTTTGAGATGCAGCGTGGAAACCGGACAGATACAAAGTGCTGGAGTAACTCAGCGGGTCAGGCAGCATTTGTGGAGAAGGAATGGGCAACATTTTGAGTCGAGACTCTTCTTCACACTGTCAGGGGAGAGAAGAACAAGAGATATAGACGGTGATGTGGAGAGATACAGATTGAGGCCCAGTGCAAATTGGAGGAGCAGCACCTCATATTTCACTCGGGCAGCTCACACCCCAGCGGTATGAACATTGACTTCTCTAACTTCAAGCAACCCATGCTTTCTCTCTCTCCCCATCCACTCCCCCACCTGAGTTCTAATTTCACAGTCGTCCTAAGTTTCTGCTCTTCATTATGGAGCAGAATTAGGCCTTTCGGCCCATCAAGTCTACTCTGGCATTCAATCCCAGCTGATCGATCTCTCCCTCCTAACCCCATTCTCCTGCCTTCTCTCCATAACCCCTGACACCTGCACTAATCAACAATCTATCTATCTCTGCCTTAAATATATCCACCGACTATCTATCTCTGCCTGAAATATATACACTGACTTGTGGCATCCACCGCCGTCTGTGGCAATGAATCCCACAGATTCACCACCCTCTGGCTAAAGAAATTCCTCCACCGCTCCTTCATAAAGGGACGTTCTTTGATTCTGAGGCTGTGCCCTCTGGTCCTAGATGCTCCCACTAGTGGAAACGTCCTCTCCCACTCTCTCCAGGCCTTTCACTTTTCAGGTGAAGTTCCAATGAGGTCCCCCCCTCGTTCTTCTAAACTCCAGCGATTACAGGCCCAGTGCCGACAAACACTCATCGTACAATAGTTAACCCACTCATTCCTGGTTTAATTCTTGTAATCCTCCTCTGGACCCTCTCCAGAGCCGGCACATCCTTCCTCAGATATGGGGCCCAAAACTGCTCACAATACTCCAAATGTGGCCTGACCAGGGCCTTGTGGAGCCTCAGCATTTACGGCCCTGTATTTGTATTCAAGCTGTCTCGAAGTAACTGCTGGCAATATAAGGTGCTGTTCCTCCAATTTGGGCTGGGCCTCACTCTGACAATGGAGGAGGCCCAGGGCAGAAAGGGCAGTGCGAAATAAATCGTCCAGTTTGACTTTAAATACTAAATAATTCTTTTCTGATCATTTTCAGCAAAGTCCAGAAGGTCCACGAATGACAGGTTAGTGATCATTATATTTTAACAAAGACCCTCATTATAAAATCACTTCGGCCCACCAAGTCCGTGCCGACCAGCGATCACCCGTTCACTCACTAGCTTAGTTTGGAGATACAGCGGGGAAACAGGCCCTGCCTTCGGCCTACTGAATCCGTGCCGACCAGCGATCCCCGCACACTAACACTATCCTACACACACGGGACAATTTACAATCTTGCCAATTAACCTACAAACCTACACAATTCTTTGAGTATGGGAGGAAACTGGAGCCCCCAGAGAAAGCCCACGCTGGTCACGGGGAGAGCGTGCAAACTCCGTACAGACAGCACTCATGGTCGGGATCGAATTCGGTTCGAATTCTGGCGCCGTGAGGCACAAACTCAGGGCTCTCGCTTAACTTTTTTTCCCTGTTGCCAGCCGGGCAACCTTGGCAGCTTTTTCGGTTGCCAACTGACAGTTTAGGTGGTAATTTAAGACGGTTTGCATGACACGTGGGATAATGTGCTCGGACGAAGTGCGTAGTTACCAGTCAGAATTATGCTCAATGAAGCATTCACATATTATTTCTGCTTCAAATAAAGTCACAAACTAAAGATATTCACCAATGATATATACCACAATGACATGCAGCAAAATTATAAGACAGATTCTCATCTCTTTTTACATGTTGCAATGAATGCAATTTCTATTATCTCTCTCCACTTCCAAACAAAAATATGATTATTCAGCGTATGATCAACCTCGGTGAGACCAAGTGCAGGCTTGGCGATCGCTTCACCCAACACTTCCACTCAGTTCGCAATAAACAACCTGATCTCCCGGTGGCTCAGCACTTCAACACCCCCTCCCTTTCCGAATCTGACCTTTCTGTCCTAGGCCTCCTCCATGGCCAGAGTGAGGCCCAGCTCAAATTGGAGGAACAGCACCTCATTTTGCTTGGGTAGTTTACACCCCAGCGGTATGAACATTGGCTTCTCCAATTTCAGGTAGTCCTCGCTTTCTCCTTCCTTCCCCTCCCATTCCCAGCTCTCCCACAGCTTATTGTCTCCGCCTCTTCCTTTCTTTTCCCGCCCCCCACCCATCCCGACATCAGTCTGAAGAAGGGTCTCGACCTGAAACTTTGCCTATTTCCTTCGCTCCATAGATGATGCCTCACTTGCTGAGTTTCTCCAGGATTTTTGTCTACCCATTCACACAAGTTCTGTTATCCCACTTTCCTCACCCACTCCCTGCACATTAGGGGCAATTTGACAGAGACAAGTTAACCTACAAAGCCAATGTGTCTTTGGGATGTGGGAGGAAACCCACACACTTGCAGGGAGAATGTGCAAATTAAACACAGACAGGGCCCGAGAACAGGATCGAACACAGATCTCTGGCGTGTGAGGCAGCAAGTCCACCAGCTGTGCCACTATATTTTATTTTCCAACAAAACAAAAATTATACGTAGAGTTGGTTACTAGAAAAAAAAGAATATCCATTTTCAGTCTTATATCTCTAACTGACGCTGTGTCCCCCTTCACAGCTACTGTATGTTTTCATTCACTTCCAGGCTATTGGGGCAGTACATTGGCCATATATTTGCTACCTAAAATTGCCAGAGACCCGGAAATGATCCTGAATATGGGTGCTGTCTGTATGGAGTTTTGTTTTCTCATTTATAACATTGTTTACAGAGTACTATGTTTACATATTCTGTTGTGCTGCTGCAAGTAAGGATTTCATTGTCCTAACTGGGACGTGAGAGAATAAAACACTCTTGGCTTATGTCGCTGATGTGTGGGTTGAACTAGAGTACGGGTGATCGGTGGTCGGCATGGACTCGGTGGGCCGAAGGGCCTGTTCCAACGCTGTATCTTTAAATTAAACTAAAAACACTAAAACCAGAGGAAATGTAAAGAAGGGTTTCTACCCAAAACGCCACCCAATGTTTTCTATCCAGAGATGCTGGCTGCTCCATGGAGATCCCCCGCACAATTAAAGCATGGAATAGTCTTCACCCTGCCATACTACCAACCAGACACAACTACATTTAAAGTAGCTTTATTTTTCCCAAGAACCCTTTTTACTTAAGTGCAAGTGAAGTATCAAGAGCGTTTTATTGTCATGTGTCCAAGATAGGACAATGAAATTCTTGCTTGCTGCAGCACAACAGAATATGGAAACATAATATAGTAGGTATGTTACAAAACTTACCTTGAGCAGCGCTGCAGTTCTGCCGCTCCCCGTGTGCGTGACTTTGGCGCCTTTCAGAGGGGGGCGGGCATAAAGTGCCGTTTTTCTTCAGACAGGGCAAATCGATCAATGTCGGGAAATTTCGTTGCGGAAGAAAAATCGCTCCGACATTTCATTAATGAAGGTATTTTTAAATTACGCTAGATTATTTATTATCTAGAGTAATTTAAAAATCACCTTCAAAAGCCGTGAGCGCCGATAACGGGAAGGATTTTGCGTAGGGGAGAAAAAAAACGTAAATAGTTTATTTTTACATTAAAAGTTGTTTTTTATGGAGGCTTTAATAATATTTTCATGTTGCGAAATGGGGTCCCAAAAAAATGTATGAACCTGCTGTATTTTGCCTCCCGACTACACTGCATACCGCAACGTTCCAATCCACCGCATTCCACTAAAACCCACTCGCTAGTTGATTTAAATGGCCATTAATTTACAGGCATTAAACACTAAATTCATTCCATTTAGCCCAGAAATTCATGAAAATGTGATTTAAAAATTATGTTATGTTGTGGATTATTGTGTGAATGTTATTTGGACACTTAGGCAATTAAAAAAAAGTTTATCTTTTCTTAAGAAATGGATAGATGTTTAGATCTAATCATTGAATTTTGTAATTAGCTACAATTAATTAACTAACTAATTATATGCTTTAATTTCAAGTCATCCAAGTAAGTGTTTCATATTTGTTTCAGAATGCTAGAAATCTATAATAACTGGAAATTTCATTGAGATCTCTTAATTTTTAAGAAAGTTATGGGCTTTTAACGGTTCCAGATCACAGCTTTTGAGTTAAGAATTGAAAGGCAATGGGGAACAAGATGCTAATTTCCGAGTATGAAAATGGTCATAACTTTCTTAATACTGAACATATGAAAGTGAATTAGGTGTCAAATTAAACTTTATCTAATACTTTATCTGATGGGATAAATTGCAGACTTGATTTTTTAAATCTCAAAATTTTGTAACATTGCTACAATAGGCTGTTATTTTTCCGGAGTTTGGAGTTTGGTGGTTGTGGGTCTACCAGTTTAAATTCCATTGTGAATATTTTTGGAGGACCAGGAAACCAAGAAGCAAGAGCTACTCCAGGGAGTATCTCCAGCTCCAGAGATCAATTCTGCGTTGTTTTTCAGCGGTGACGGTGAGGCAGCGACCGGACAGCAATGGCGGCCAGAACTCCCACAATGCAAAGGGAGGGAGAAAGTGGCCGACGCCGACCAGTTGCCGTGGCAGTGCGCATGTGCAGGGCCGCAAATGCGTGCAACCACGGCTGATGATGTGCTCGGCAGCCGGCCGTGCTGAGCAGAGACCCGAGAGCTAGCGCCGAGACCCGGACACCGATGGCGGGCGGGTGTCCCGGTTGCTTGCCAAGCCGGCCAAAATGGCATGGCTTTTAGGTTGCCCGGCGGGACTGTAGGTTGCCATTGGCACCCGGGCAACCGCAAATTTGGAGCCCTGGAGAGAGACAGAGAGGGAGAGGGACAGAGAGAGACAAAGAGAGACAGACAGACAGACAGACAGACACACAGAGAGAGAGAGAGAGAGAGAGAGAGAGAGAGAGAGAGAGACAGACAGACAGACGCTGAGAGAGAGGGAGAGAATGATAGAGCCAAAGAGAAAGAGAGGCAGAGTGAGAGACAGACGAGAGAGAGAGAGAAACAGATCAACAGAGAGAGAGGGAGAAAGAGAGAGAGAGAGAGAGACAGAAAGAGAGTGAGACAGAGAGGGAGGCACACGGAGAGAGACAGAGAGAGGGAGAGAGAAAGAGAGGCAGAGAGAAAGGCAGCGAGAGAGAGACAGAAAGAGAGAGACGGATAGAAAGAGTGAGAAAGAGAGAGACAGAGACAGACAGAGAGAGAGACAGAGGGGGAGAGAGAAAGCAAAAGAGATGGAGAGAGAGACAGAGCGAGAAAGAGAGAGTTACACAGAGAGAGACAGAAAGAGACGGAGAGAGAGAGACAGCGAGAGAGAGACAAAAAGACAGACAGGAAGAGCGAGAGAGACAGATTGAGAGAGAAACACAGGGATTCAGAGGGGGGGAGAGAGAGAGACATTGAGAGGGGGAGACAGACAGACACACAGAGCGAGGAGAGAGAGATGGAGACTGAGAGATGGGGAGAGAGATGGAGAGAGAGGCAGAGAGAGAGAGATACATGCAGAGAGAAGGAGAGACGGGCAGAGAGAGGAAGAGAGATAGACAGAGAGAGCAACAGAGAGAGACAGGAAAGAGAGAGAGAGCGAGACAGACGGACAGAGAGAGAGAGAGTGAGAGAGACACGCACACAGAGACAGAGAATGAGAGAGGCAGACAGAGAGGGAGAGACAGGGCGAGATAAAGAGAGAGAGAAAGAGACACAGAGAGAGAAAGACATAGTGGGAGACCTAGAGAGAGAGAGGGGGGGGAGGGTGAGAGAGAGAGACAGAGTGAGAGAGAGATAGAGCTATATATATATAGAGAGAGAGACCTAGAGAGAGAGAGAGAGAGAAAGGGAGAGATAGAGGGAATGGGAGAGGCAGTTGAGAGAGAGACAGAGAGATAGAAAGAGACAGAGGGAGACGGTGAGAAAGAGACAGAAAGAGACAGAGAGAGCGAGAGAAAGAGAGAGAGAGACAGAGAAAGAGAGACAGACAGGGAGAGACAGCGAGAGAGAGAGAGAATGAGAGTGACAGAGAGAGAGACAACTGCACTGATCACTTTGCCCAGAGAAGGGGCGTCCGGCAAGGCTGCAATCTGAGGCCGACACTGTTTAATGTATATATCAACGATTTGGCAGTACAGTTGGACCAGAGCACAGCGCCGGGCCTCAGTCTCCTGGATGGAGAGGTAAAATCCCTGTTTTATGCAGATGACTTGGTTCTGCTGTCCCCCACAGAACAGGGATTGCAGCAACAGTTGGACCTACTTGATGAGTACTGCCAAAATTGGGCCCTGGCAGTAAATCTAAAGAAAAGCAATATCATGATTTATCAGAAAAGACCCAGATGTCAGGAAGATAAATACCAATTTACTCTCAATGGTATTATTATCGAACACACTATGAGCTGTACCTTGGGTACACAAAAGGCTGTAGAAACTCAGCGGGTGCAGCAGCATCGAAGGAGCGAAGGAGATAGGTGACATTTTGGGTTGAGACCCTTCTTCAGACTGGTCAGGGATCAAGGAAACAAGAGATATAGACGGTGATGTGGAGAGATAAAGAACAATGAATGAAAGATATGCAGAAAAGTATCGATGATAAAGGAAACAGGCCATTGTAAGCTGTTTGTAGTGTGAAAATGAGAAGCTAGTGCGACTTGGGTGGGGGAGAGATAGAGAGAGAAGGAATGCCAGGGCCCGAGGGCTGAGGGAGAGGTGGGAAGGGGAGGAGGCAGCCAGGGTTAACATAATTGAGAAAATTCAATGTTTAAGCCCAGAGGATGCAGACTCCCAAAGCGGAATATGAGGTGCTGTTCCTCCAACTTGCGGTGTTGCTCACTCTGGCCGTGGAGGAGGCCCAGGACCGAGAGGTCGGATACGGAATGGGAGGGGGAGTTGAAGTGCTGAGCCACCAGGAGGTCGGGTTGGTTATTGCGGACCGAACGGAGGTGTTCAGCGAAACGATCGCTAAGCCTCCGCTTGGTCTCACCGATATAGATCAGCTGGCATCTGGAGCAACGGATGCAGTAGATGAGGTTGGAGGAGGTGCAGGTGAACCTCTGTTGGACTTGGAAGGACTGCTTGGGTCCCTGAAAGGAGTGGATGGGGGAGGTGAAGGGACAAGTGTAGCATTTCTTGCGGTTGCAAGGGAAAGTGCCCGGGGAAGGAGTGGAGCGGGAGGGAAGGGAAGAATTGACAAGGGAGTTGCGGAGGGAGCGGTCTTTGCGGATGGCAAACGGGGGGAGATGGGAAGATGTGGCGAGTGGAGGGGTCACGTTGGAGGTGGCAAAACTGACGGAGGATTATCTGTTGTATGTGCCGGCTGGTGGGGTGAAAGGTGAGGACCAGGGGGACTCTGCCCTTGTTGTGAGTGGGGGAATGGGTAGAGAGGGCAGTGTTGCGGGGTATGGAGGAGACCCTGGTGCGAGTCTCATCTATAGTGGGGGAGCGGAATCCCCGTTCGCTGAAGAATGAGGACATTTGTGATGACCGGGCATGGAATATCTCATCCTGGGAGCAGATGCGGTGTAGACGGAGGAATTGGGAATAGGGGATGGAGTCCTTACCGGAAGCAGGGTGGGAGGAAGAGTAGTCCAGGTAGCTGTGGGAGTCAGTTGGTTTGTATGAGCTGTACCTACCTCCTACCTTGGTCTAACTGTTGCAGCATCAGGGAGCTTCAATATGGCAGTGAATGCACTAAAAGAGAAAGCTGGAAGATAAATATATATTTTCTGCAATAAAAAGAAGATTCTACAACATCCAAATCCCAATTAAAATCTGGCTTTAAATATTTGACAGTGTAATCCAGCCTATTGCACTTTATGGCAGTGAAGTATGGGGTCCGCTCAGTCACCATAGTTCTAGTAAGTGGGAAAAACATACAACGGAGGCCCTGCATGCTGAATTTTGTCAGAACATCCTCCGTATCCAAAGGAAAACACCAACAGCCGCATGCAGGGCAGAATTAGGCAGATACCCACTGATAATAAATATCCAGAAAAGAGCACTACATTTTTGGAATCACCTTAAATCTGCCCCCCAGATACCCTCCAGTTTAAAGCCCTTCAAACACAAGAGGGGAGCCCAGAAAATAATTCACTGTGTCAGTTGGTACTGAGACTAACGACCTCTATTCAGTTAAAACCTATCCAATTAAACCCTGACCAGCTTCAGATCAATACTGATCCCCAATCACCAGTTAGAGTGAACCAAATTATCAAACTATGTAAAGAAACGTATTTGGAACATTGGGATCAAGAAAACAAAAGCCAAAGCAGACTAGAATGTTAGGTGTACGCAAAAAGCTGGAGAAACTCAGCGGGTGCAGCAGCATCTAAGGAGCGAAGGATATAGGCAACGTTTTGGGCCGAAACCCTTCTTCAGACTGATATGGGGGGGGGGAGAAGAAAGGAAAAAGCAGGAGGAACCCGAGGGCTGAGGGAGGGGGTGGGAAGAAGAGGAGACAGCAAGGGTTAACAGAATTGAGAACATTCAATGTTCAAGCCAAGAGGATGTGGACTCCCAAGCGGAAGATGAGGTGCTGTTCCTCCAATTTGCGGTGTTGCTCACTCTGGCCGTGGAGGAGGCCCAGGACAGAGAGGTCGGATACGGAATGGGAGGGGGAGTGATGTGCTGAGCCACCGGGAGGTCGGGTTGGTTAATGCGGACCGAGCGGAGGTATTCGGCGAAACGATCACCAAGCCTCCGCTTGGTCTCACCGATATAGATCACCTGGCATCTAGAGCAGTGGATGCAGTAGATGAGGTTGGAGGAGGTGCAGATGAACCTCTTTCCGACCTGGAAGGACTGCTTGGGTGGCTGAAAGGAGTGGAGGGGAAGGTAAAGGGACCGGTTGCAAGGGAAAGTGAGGGGAAGGCAGACGGGGGGGGGGGGGGGGGGAGATGGGAAGATGTGGCGAGTGGTGGGGTCACGTTGGAGGTGGCGAAACTGGCGGAGGACTATGTGTTGTATGTACCGGCAAGTGGGGGAATGTTACCGTGCCCGAAAAAGAGATTATACATTGGCAGACTATCTCTCAACTGTTAGAGACATAAAGCAGAGACACACCCTCACCAAATCCAGGTTAAGCGGCCACTATTTAGCAGTTGAAAAAGGAAGACAGAAGAGATTCTGGCAACCAAGAGAAAATAGAACATGCGGCCACTGTTTGACAGATGAGGTTGAAACAGAGGTGCACTTCCTCCTAAAATGCAAACAAATTGACAGAACAAGGAAAACTTACTTTGACAGCTCAGTCTGGCAACCCCGGATTTTAAAGAACTAGATGATATATCAAAACTAAGAATAATCCTTGGTGAAGGAAATCTTGGTGCACAATACGTAACAGCATGCCATAACCTGAGAGAAGGTGAATGACCAATATGCACGCTCACACTAATTGACGTTAATTGACACTAAGAAATTAACGTTGAATTGCTAAACTTGCTATTCTGTTGTACTGCTTACAGCTGCAAGAACGTGTAGCATCAATAAAGGGCTATAGGCCTATTGTGAGTTTATGTACAGGGACATATCTATCCATGCACTGTATACTTGTATTTATACTTATGCGTTTTAAATATGTATGTCATGTTTTATACTTTGACAAATTAACGATGTACTTTATCATGCAAAAAAAGTTTTAAATTGAAATTGAATTGAGAGAGATACAGAGAGACAGAGAGGGACAGAGAGAGAGAGACAGAGAAAGAGAGAGAGAAACTGAGAGAGACAAAGAGAGAGACACTGATAGTGACAGCGAGAGAGAGTGAGACAGCGAGAGAGAGACAAAGATAGGGACAGAGAGAGTGAGAGAGGTCAGAGAGAGACAGGGACAGGGAGAAAGAGAAACAGAGAGAGACAGAGAGAGAGAGAGAGAGAGAGAGAGAGAGACAGGGAGAGACAGAGATAAAGAGAGAGAGAGACAGGGAGAAAGACAGGGAGATAGACATATAGAGAGAGAGGGGTGAGAGAGAGACAGTGCCAGACAGAGAGAGAGAGAGAGAGAGAGAGAGAGAGAGAGAGAGAGAGAGACAGAGAGAATGAGAGGCAGTGAGACAGACAGAGAGTGACATAAAGAGAGATAGACACAGAGAGAGAGATGGAGAGCGAGGGAGAGAGAGAGAGACATAGAGAGAGAGAGACAGAGAGAAAGAGCCACATAGAGAGAGAGACAACAAGAGAGACAGAGAAAGAGCAAGAGAGACAGAGACAGACAGAAAGATTAAGACAGACAAAGAGAGGGAGAGAGACAGAAAAAGAGATACAGAGAGAGAGAGAGAGAGAGAGAAAGAGAGAGACAGTGAGATAGACACGGAGAGGCAGACAGAGAGACAGAGAGAGGGACAGAGAGAGAGAGAGAGAGAAACAGAGACAGAGAGAGAGGGAGAAACAGAGAGAGAGGGCGAAGGAGAGAGAGAGACAGAGAGAGACAGCGAGAAAGACAGAGAGAGGAAGAGAGAGAGTCCCTCTCTGTCTCCCTCTGTCTTGCTATAGAGGGAGTGCAGAGAAGGTTCGCCAGACTGTTTCCTGGGATGACAGGACTTCCATGTGAAGAAAGACTGGATGGACTCAGCTTGTACTCGCTAGAATTTAGAACATTGTGGGGGGATCATAGAAACGTACAACATACTTAAGGGGTTGGACAGGCTAGATGCAGGAAGATTGTTCCCGATGTTGGGGAGGTCCAGAACAAGGGGTCACAGTTTAAGGATAAGGGGGAAATCTTTCAGGACCGAGATGAGAAAAACATTTTTCACACAGAGAGTGGCGAATCTGTGGAATTCTCTGCCACAGAAGGCAGTTGAGGCCAGTTCATTGGCTATATTTAAGAGGGAGTTAGATGTGGCCCTTGTGGCAAAAGGGATCAGGGGGTATTGAGAGAAGGCAGGTACAGGATACTGAGTTGGATGATCAGCCATGATCACATTGAATGCCAGTGCAGGCTGGAAGGGCCGAATGGCCTCCTCCTGCACCTATTTTATATGTTTCTATGTCTATGTTTCTACGACAGAGAGAGAACACACAGAGAGGGGGGAGAGAGAGAGAGAAAAAAAGAGACAGGGGGAGAGAGAGAGCGAGAGAGAGAGAGAGACATAAAGGGAGTCAGACAGAGAGAAAGAGAATGAGAGAGAGACAGAGCGAGAGACTGAGACAGAGAAAGAGTGATAGAGAAACAAAGAGAGACAGAAAGAGACGCAGATAGATAGAAAGAGAGAGAGAGAGACAGAGAGAGAGAGAGAGAGAGAGAGAGAGAGAGAGAGAGGAATGGGAGAAGCAGATGAGAGACAGGCAGAGAGAGACAGAGAGATAGAAAGAGACACAGAGACGGTGAGAAAGAGACAGAAAGAGAAAGACAGAGAGAGTGACAGAAAGAGAAAGAGAGCGAGACAGAGAAAGAGCGACAGACAGAGGGAGAGACAGCGAGAAAGAGAGAGATAGAGAGACAGACAGACAGACAGACAGACAGACAGACAGACAGACAGACAGACAGACAGACAGACAGACAGACAGACAGACAGACAGACAGACAGAGAGAGTGTACCTGAATAATAAACGTGGTGTTAAAATTGGGGACAACTGCACTGATCTCTTCACCCAGAGAAGGGGCGTCCGGCAAGGCTGCAATTTGAGCCCGACACTGTTTAACGTATATATCAACGATTTGGCAGTAAAGTTGGACCAGAGCACAGCGCCGGGCCTCAGTCTCCTGGACGGAGAGGTAAAATCCCTGTTTTATGCGGATGACTTGGTTCTTCTGTCCCCCACAGAACAGGGATTGCAGCAACAGTTGGACCTGCTTGATGAGCACTGCCAAACTTGGGCCCTGGCAGTAAATCTAAAGAAAAGCAATATCATGATTTTTCAGAAAAGACCCAGATGTCAGGAAGATAAATATAAATTTACTCTCAATGGTATTATTATCGAACACACTATGAGCTGTACCTTGGGTACACAAAAGGCTGTAGAAACTCAGCGGGTGCAGCAGCATTGAAGGAGCGAAGGAGATAGGTGACGTTTCGGGTCCAGACCCTTCCTCAGACTGGTCAGGGATCAGGGAAACGAGAGATATAGACGGTGATGTGGAGAGATAAAGAACAATGAATGAAAGATATGCAGAAAAGTATCAATGATAAAGGAAACAGGCCATTGTAAGCTGTTTGTAGTGTGAAAATGAGAAGCTAGTGTGACTTGGGTGGGGGAGAGATAGAGAGAGAAGGAATGCCAGGGCCCGAGGGCTGAGGGAGAGGTGGGAAGGGGAGAAGACAGCCAAGGTTAACAGAATTGAGAAAATTCAATGTTTAAGCCCAGAGGATGCAGACTCCCCAAGCGGAATATGAGGTGCTGTTCCTCCAACTTTCGGTGTTGCTCACTTTGGCGGTGGCGGAGGCCCAGGACCGAGAGGTCGGATACGGAATGGGAGGGGGAGTTGAAGTGCTGAGCCACCGGGAGGTCGGGTTGGTTATTGCGGACCAAGCGGAGGTGTTCGGCGAAACGATCTCCAAGCCTCCGCTTGGTCTCACCGATATAGATCAGCTGGCATCTGGAGCAACGGATGCAGTAGATGAGGTTGGAAGAGGTGCAGGTGAACCTCTGTTGGACTTGGAAGGACTGCTTGGGTCCCTGAAAGGAGTGGATGGCGGTGGTGAAGGGACAAGTGTAGCATCTCTTGCGGTTGCAAGGGAAAGTGCCCGGGGAAGGAGTGGAGCGGGAGGGAAGGGAAGAATTGACAAGGGAGTTGCGGAGGGAGCGGTCTTTGCGGAAGGCAGACAGGGGGGGAGATGGGAAGCTGTGGCGAGTGGAGGAGTCACGTTGGAGGTGGCGAAACTGGCGGAGGACTATCTGTTGGATGTGCCGGCTGGTGGGGTGAAAGGTGAGGACCAGGGGGACTCTGCCCTTGTTGTGAGTGGGGGAATGGGGAGAGAGGGCAGTGTTGCGGGGTATGGAGGAGACCCTGGTGCGAGTCTCATCTATAGTGGGGGAGGGGAATCCTCGTTCGCTGAAGAATGAGGACATTTGTGATGACCGGGCGTGGAATATCTCATCCTGGGAGCAGATGCGGTGTAGACGGAGGAATTGGGAATAGGGGATGGAGTCCTTACCGGAAGCAGGGTGGGAGGAAGAGTAGTCCAGGTAGCTGTGGGAGTCAGTTGGTTTGTATGAGCTGTACCTACCTCCTACCTTGGTCTAACTGTTGCAGCATCAGGGAGCTTCAATATGGCAGTGAATGCACTAAAAGAGAAAGCTGGCAGATAAAATATATTTTCTGCAATAAAAAGAAGATTCTACAACATCCAAATCCCAATTAAAATCTGGCTTAAAATATTTGACTGTAATCCAGCCTATTGCACTTTATGGCAGTGAAGTATGGGGTCCGCTCAGTCACCATAGTTCTAGTAAGTGGGAAAAACATACAACGGAGGCCCTGCATGCTGAATTTTGTCAGAACATCCTCCGTATCCAAAGGAAAACACCAACAGCCGCATGCAGGGCAGAATTAGGCAGATACCCACTGATAATAAATATCCAGAAAAGAGCACTACATTTTTGGAATCACCTTAAATCTGCCCCCCAGATACCCTCCAGTTTAAAGCCCTTCAAACACAAGAGGGGAGCCCAGAAAATAATTCACTGTGTCAGTTGGTACTGAGACTAACGACCTCTATTCAGTTAAAACCTATCCAATTAAACCCTGACCAGCTTCAGATCAATACTGATCCCCAATCACCAGTTAGAGTGAACCAAATTATCAAACTATGTAAAGAAACGTATTTGGAACATTGGGATCAAGAAAACAAAAGCCAAAGCAGACTAGAATGTTAGGTGTACACAAAAAGCTGGAGAAACTCAGCGGGTGTAGCAGCATCTAAGGAGCGAAGGATATAGGCAACGTTTTGGGCCGAAACCCTTCTTCAGACTGATATGGGGGAGGAGAAGAAAGGAAAAAGCAGGAGGAACCTGAGGGCTGAGGGAGGGGGTGGGAAGGAGAGGAGACAGCAAGGGTTAACAGAATTGAGAAAATTCAATGTTCAAGCCAAGAGGATGTGGACTCCCAAGCGGAAGATGAGGTGCTGTTCCTCCAATTTGCGGTGTTGCTCACTCTGGCCGTGGAGGAGGCCCAGGACAGAGAGGTTGGATACGGAATGGGAGGGGGAGTGAAGTGCTGAGCCACTGGGAGGTCGGGTTGGTTATTGCGGACCGAGCGGAGGTGTTCGGCGAAACGATCACCAAGCCTCCGCTTGGTCTCACCGATATAGATCACCTGGCATCTAGAGCAGTGGATGCAGTAGATGAGGTTGGAGGAGGTGCAGGTGAACCTCTGTCGGACCTGGAAGGACTGCTTGGGTGGCTGAAAGGAGTGGAGGGGGAGGTAAAGGGACCAGTTGCAAGGGAAAGTGAGGGGAAGGCAGACGGGGGGGGGGGGGGGGAGAGATGGGAAGATGTGGCGAGTGGTGGGGTCACGTTGGAGGTGGCGAAACTGGCGGAGGACTATGTGTTGTATGTACCGGCAAGTGGGGGAATGTTACTGTGCCCTAAAGAGAGATTATACATTGGCAGACTATCTCTCAACTGTTAGAGACATAAAGCAGAGACACACCCTCACCAAATCCAGGTTAAGCGACCACTATTTGGCATTTGAAAAAGGAAGAAAGAAGAGATTCTGGCAACCAAGAGAAAATAGAACATGCGGCCACTGTTTGACAGATGAGGTTGAAACAGACGTGCACTTCCTCCTAAAATGCAAAAAAATTCCTGGTGGAGTGAGATTTAAAAATATTAGTGTCCACCCCCGCCGCATCCAGTACCACCCTTAACCATCTAGATATGGTTTGCACCGTGACTTTGTGGTGGGGCTTTTTGTGGCTTATAAGCAAAGCTTTCTCCGTGCCCCTGAGAGGCTTGGTGACTGAAATGTAACGTGATATCAAAGTGACGATGCAGAGTCGAGTATCTGCTGGATAGGCTAGAAACTCTAATGTTTGTCCAGACGATCCGGGTCGATCTTGTTTTAACAGCCCCTGCATATGAAAAGTGATTTTGCCATTGGAGATAGTCATGGCATCCAGATTTAACTTGTGCAGGGACTGGACCCGTTGTGCCGTGACAAGTGCCATAATCATTACCATTTTGTAGGTGAGTTTGTCCAAGGTGAGCCCCGAGTTTGGTGTCCATCCTCGCAACATAGTCAATACTATGCTGATATCCCACATGTGGTTGTATCTGGGCCTGGGGGGATTGGAATTAAATATTCCTCTCATTAGCTTGGACACTAATGGATGTGATCCAATGCCCAGTTGATCACTCCCCTTGCCCAGATAGGTTGATAGGGCACTCCTGGCACAATTAATGGCACTGTAGCTTAATCCTTCATCGTAGTGAAGGGTAGCCAGGAATTCCAGAACTTCCGTGATGGTAGCCGATTCGTAGGTTGTGTTTGTTGTAGAGCAGAACACTTCCCACTTCCTGATGTAGGTCAGGTACTGTTTCCTAGTGGACTCCCTGCATGACGCTGAGATGGTATCTATTGTTCTGTTGGTGAGTCCGTATCCCAGAAGTGGCCGTTTCAGAATCTGCAAATCAACAGGTCCATGCGGTCATGACATGGATGGTGTTCCCCTGTGACGGGATGTATTAATAGGCTAGGTCGTTTGTTGACCCGAATACAAGGTTCTGTGGCCATCTTCTGTACCGCTGGGAACCATGGTTGGGTAGGCCAGTCGGGCACAACCAAAATACCCGATGCGGAGTCTTGTCTGATTTTTTGCAAGACCCGACTGATGAGGCAGAAGGGGGGAAAGGCATAACAGAACAAATCCCCCCCAATGTAGCGTGAAAGCGTCCATTGCTACTGCCCCTGGGTCTGGTTCCCAAGCAACATATGTTGGCAGTTGGTGATTTAATCTGGATGCAAAAAGGTCGATATTTGGCGTCCCATAACGTTCTACAATATCTGTGAACACTTTCCGATCCAACATCCATTCTATGTTGTCGTTGAATTTGCGTGACCTGGTGTCTGCCACTGTGTTTAGCTTACCTGGAAGGTAAGTGGCTGAAATCCAAATTTCCCTTTGCAGACACCAGTGCCAGATATTATTAGCCAATTCATCACATGATATCGACTTTATTCCACCCATATGATTAATATAGGCCACCACTGTGGTGTTGTCAATTTGTAATCTAACATGTACTTGTGCATGTCTGAGCAGTATGCCCTAAGGCCATGAAATGCTCCCAGCATTTCTGAATAATTAATCGCCAATGTTTCGAATAGGGTTAGCTCTTGTGCACTCCATCTGCCTCCACAACTAGTGGTGGTATTAGTTGCTCCCCAACCTTTGGCACTGGCATCAGTTTGTAAGATGACCGA
The DNA here is from genome assembly GCA_963514005.1 of Raja brachyura. The sequence goes on from CAUPSL010000365.1 coordinate 114,335, forward strand.
GGGATTTATGATAGTGATGGGTTTGGAACAGAATTGAGCATTTTCCATCCACCAATTTAATTCAATTCTTGCCTTTTCTGGTAACTTCATAGGCCTGTCGAAATGGCCTGCATGACTTTTGAGAGCTATAATTTTAGCTCTTTGTAGGTTTTGATAATGTAGTGGTCCGAATTGTGCTGCGGGAAAAGCAGCCACTATCTTCCCAATTACCCTGGCCACCTGCCGTATGGATGGATCCCTGATGCCAGTAAGGCTCCTGCAAGCTTCTATCAAGTCCACCACCTTGTTCGGTGGTAAGGTGATAGACATTTGCACCGAGTCAATGGTGAACCCCAGGTAATCCATGGTAGTAGAGGGTTCCAACTTTGATTTATCTGGATGTATGGTGAACCCAAGCTTTTGAAAGAGATGTTTTGTGGCTTGAACTGCCAATGTAGCCGTTTCCAAATTCTCCCCGACAATGAGGATATCATCAAGGTAGGCCATAACAGTATGGTTTTGTTTCCTTAAATAGGCCAAAGCTGGTTTCAATATTTTGGTGAACAGCCTGGGTGCTGATGATAACCCATTGGGTCAGGCTTTATATTGCCATAATTGTCCCATCCAGATAAATTTAAGGTATTTCCTATGATCCTTGTGTATTGGCACTGAATAGTATGCATCTTTAAGGTCAATGCATGCCATGTAGTACCCATTAGCTATTAGCTGTCTAGCTGTGTCAAAAGTGTCCATTTTGAAATGAACATACTGAACAGAAGTATTCAGTTCGGTCAGATCTATGATTATGCGGCACCCGCCATCTTTTTTATTTTTGGTAAATATATTAGATACGAACTCCTGAGATTCTCTGGTGGTTCTCTCAATTACCCCTTTACTAATTAGTCTTAATAGTTCAGCATGGCCTGCCGTTCTTTCTTTTTGTGAAAGTATAAACTTTCGGCTAGGCGAATGCTGGACCGAGGTAGGGAGTTCGTAAATGAATTCAATTTTATAGCCCTGAATACTTCCGAGTATGTAAGGATCAGAGGTAAAAGTGCGCCATACTTCATAAAACAAGTGCAACCGGCATCCCACATTAGATGAATTTAGACAAACGATGTTCCTGGGGGAGCCAGACCCGCCTACCTCCAAGGTTATTGCCGGATTTGCGGTCTTTGCCCTTGTTTCTTCTGTTGAGTTGCCGCGTTGTAGGGGTGGCGCATTTTCCAAGAAGGCCGGGCTGGGCCATTGCCTAAAAAAGACCGTTGTGCAGGTGGGCCGGCCTTCGAGCTTTCACCACCGGACGGTCTGTTGTGATATCGCTGTCCGGTGGGTGTGTAGGGGTGCTGCCGCTGTTGGTAGTGAGGTTTGGAGGTACTGGTTACCTTAATCAGGCCTATGGTCTTGGCCTCCTCGTCCAGGTCTTTCACCTGTTTGGGGAGGTTATCCCCGAACAGCAGATTAGGTGATTGAGTGTTACCTGGTCTGCATAACCCCGCAAACTTGGGGTTAAGTGCCGGTTTGATAATGCTCTTCCTGTAGTTATTTATCTCGTACTGTGTGTTACACAGCAAGGTCAGAGCATCCTGTAGTTCTTCCGGTAACTCTATTCCCACCGCAGTTCTGGCCACTGCCGTAATCCCGGCGGTCAAAAGTTTCAGGATCTTCTGAAGTTTGACTTCTTGCCCTCTAATCGTAGGGCTCATGTTCCCCCATATAGGGTTATTCGCCGCAGGAACAGTCAGTGAGTTACAATTTTCAGGAGCAAGATACTTATCAGCTGTTGCATTGATGGCTTGCTCCTGAAGCTGGTTTGTAGTCATATAATTGATACTAGCTGCCAGCTTTGGGTGGATAGGTAGGCCTTTTTGAGAAGGAACTGCATGTTTGTTTACCATATCCAGTAACTCTTCTTGCACCCCTGACACTGTTGGTTGTTCAGCCAACTCCCCCTCTTCAGGGTCAGCCCAGTTCTGACCCCCAATGCTCCCCTGCGAAGAGGGCGAGACATTAGGCAGTCCATGATAGGATCCTGCCGTGGGCCTGCGAAGAGGCCCACCGTGACCCTGCCCCTGCAAAAGCAGGTCACGCTGGAGCAATTGCTCCACCATCCGCTCCATGCGGGCAAGACGGCCCCCGTCGCTATCAGCGAACGTGGTGTCCTCGGGACTGGACCCAGCTGGGTCGGCGGCCCCGTCCGACTTTCGGGTGGATACACCACCCGACCGCGGCGAATCTGCGGCCCTCATAGGCGAAAAGTCGGGAGCTGCGGGTAACACCTGCAGCTCAGGAGAAGCGGCACGCTGCTGGCTGCTCTCCATGGCAGCAGCTCTTGCCGCTGCTCTTTTCGATTTCCACGACTCCATGTAGAATTCCTGAAAAAACAAGTATACATTGAGTCGCCACGCTCACCACTCCGGTGAGACTTACCTTTCGTAAGTTTTTTAAAGTTACGCTGGAGGAGCCCCGCTCCTCCCGACTGTCGCTTCCGCATGCGTACGACGATATGTCGCGCATGCGTGCTGGCGGGGTCTTCACGTAGTCACTCACGTGACTCCGAAGTAAAATTGACGTTAACTGACACTAAGAAATTAATGTTGAATTGCTAAACTTGCTATTCTGTTTTACTGCTTACAGTTGCAAGAACGTGTAGCATCAATAAAGGGCTAAAGGCCCATTGCGAGTTTATGTACAGGGACATATCTATCCATGCACTGTATATTTGTATTTATACTTATGCGTTTTAAATATGTATGTCATGTTTTATACTTTGACAAAATAACGATGTACTTTATCATGCAAAAATGTTTTAAATTGAAATTGAATTGAGAGAGATACAGAGAGACAGAGACAGAGAGGGACAGAGAGAGAGACAGAGAAAGAGAGAGAGAAACTGAGAGAGACAAAGAGAGAGACACTGATAGTGACAGCGAGAGAGAGAGAGGGAGACAGCGAGAGAGAGACAAAGAGATACGGACAGAGAGAGTGAGAGAGGTCAGAGAGAGACAGGGACAGGGAGAAAGAGAAACAGAGAGAGAAAGACAGGGAGAGACAGAGATAAAGAGAGAGAGAGAGAAAGACAGGGAGATAGACATAGAGAGAGAGGGGTGAGAGAGAGACAGAGCCAGACAGAGAGAGAGAGACAGAGAGAGAGACACAGACAGAGAGAGACACAGACAGAGAGAGACACAGACAGAGAGAGAGACAGAGAGAGAGACAGAGATAAAGGGAGTCAGACAGAGAATGAGAGAGGGAGAGAGACAGAGAGCGAGAGACTGAGACAGAGAAAGAGTGATAGAGAAACAAAGAGAGACAGAAAGAGACGCAGATAGATAGAAAGAGAGAGAGAAAGGTAGACAGAGAGAGAGAGAGAAACAGAGAGAGAGAGAGAGAGAGAGAGGGAGAGAGAGACAGAAAGCGACAGAGAGAGACCGATAAAAATAGAGAGAGAGAGACCGAGGGAGAGAGACAGAAAGATAGACAGACAGAGAGAGGGAGAACGAGAGAGACTGACAGAAAGAGAGATGGACAGAGAGGGAGAGAGAGAGACAGATAGAGAGAGACACACACAGACAGAGAATGAGAGAGGTAGTGAGAGAGAGAGAAACAGATAAACGGAGAGAGAGACGGAGAAAGACAGCGAGAGAGAAAGAAGGGAGAAAGAGGAGAGAGAGAGACAGAGGGGGACAGTGACAGGGGAAGACAGACAGAGAGAGAGAGAGAGACAGACAGACAGACAGACAGAGGGATGGGGACAGAGAGTCAGAGACTGAGAGAAAGAGATAGAGACAGAACGAAAGAAAGAGAGAGGCAAAAAGGGACACACACAGACAAAGACAGAAAGAGGGAGAGAGAGAGAGAGAGGGGAGAGAGACGGAATGAGAGAGGCAGAGTGACAGACAGAGAGAGAGAGAGATAAAAACGGGCTGTAAAAATGAAGTACGAAGGGAAGCTGGTCAGGAATATAAAGAAGGACAGTAAAGAGAGAGAGGGAGGGAGGGAGAGGGAGACAGAGGGACAGAGAGGGAGAGGGGGGACATAGAGAGAAACAAAGAGAGACAGAGAAAGAGGGACAGAGAGGGAGAGAAAGGAACAGAGAGAGGGTGGCCAGAGAGAGAGACAGACAGAGAGGGGGGGGGTCAGGGAGAGGGACAGAAATAAAGTGTGAGGGGCAGAGAGAGAGAGAGAAGGACAGAGGGAGAGAGAGAGGGCGATAGAGAGAGCGACAGCCAGAGAGAGTGAGAGGGAGTGGGAGGGGGCAGAGACAGAGAGAGAGGAACAGAGAGAGAGGGAGGGGGACAGAGGTAGAGGGACGGAGAGGGAGGGACAGAGTGAGAGAGAGACAGAGAAAGTGAGAGAGACGTAGACAGAGCGGGAGACAGAGTGAGAAAGAGAGAGAGCGACAGAGAGAATGTGTTGGAGAAGATAGACACAAAGTGCTGGAGTAACTCACCGGGTCAAACAGCATCTGTGGAGAAGATAAACACAATTTTGCAGAGGCCGATTAATCTACAACCCTGAACATCTTTGAAATGCCCGTGATTACTACCTGTGCCACGTGACAGTGAGAGTAGAAATGGAGCAAGGTGGGGGATAAATGCTTGGCTGAAAGACTGGTGCAGAGGGCAGGGATTCAAGTTTCTGGATCATTGGGACTTCTTTTGGGGTAGGTGGGACCTGTACAGAAAGGATGGGTTGCACTTGAACCCGAGGGGGACCAATATCCTGGCGGTGAAATTTGCAAAGGCCACTGGGGAGACTTTAAACTAGAATGGTTGGGGCGAGGGATGCAAATAGCAAAAGTTAGTAGACAGAATGGGAGGCAGGAAGCAGAAAAGGGAAGCACTCAGACACAAGAGGAGAAAGAAAAAAAAGGAAATAAACAGAGAATAAGAGATGGGGGGTTTCTTAAATGTGCATATTTTAATGCTAGGAGCATTGTAAGAAAGGTGGATGAGCTTAGAGTCTGGATAGACACCTGGAAGTATGATGTTGTGGCGATCAGTGAAACATGGTTGCAGGAGGGCTCTGATTGGAAACTAAATATTCCAGGATCTCGTTGATCAGGTGTGATAGAATGGGAGGGGCAAGAGGTGGAGGTGTTGCATTGCTAGTCGGGGAAGATATTACAGCAGTGCTTTGGCAGGATAGATTGGAGGTCTCATCCAGGGAGGCTATTTGGGTGGAACTGAGAAGTGGGAAAGGTGTAGCAACACTTATAGGGGTATATTATAGACCGCCAAATAGGGAACGAGAATTGGAAGAGCAAATATGTAAAGATATAGCAGATATTAGCAGTAAGCACAAGGTAGTGATTGTGGGAGATTTCAACTTTCCACACATAGACTGGGAAACACATTCTGTAAATGGGCTGGATGGTTTGGAGTTTGTAAAATGTGTGCAGGATAGTTTTTTTGCAGCAATACATAGAGGTGCCTACTAGAGGAGGGACAGTGCTGGACCTCCTGTTAGGAAATGAGACGGGACAGGTGGCAGAGGTATGCGTTGGGGAGCACTTCGGGTCCAGTGATCACAATACCATTAGTTTTAATATAATTATGGAGAAGGACAGAACTGGGCCTAGGGTTGAGATTTTTGATTCGAGAAAGGCTAACTTTAACGAGATGCGAGATGATTTAAAAGGAGTGAACTGGGATAATTTGTTTTATGGGAAAGATGTAGAGGAGAAATGGAGGACATTTAAAGGGAACATTTTAAGAGTACAGAATCTTTATGTTCCTGTTCGGGTGAAAGGAACCAGTAAAAATTGGAAAGAGCCCTGGTTTTCAAGGGAAATTGGACATCTTGTTCGGAAAAAGAGGGAGATCTACAATAATTATAAGCAGCATGAAGTAAATGAGGTGCTTGAGGAGTATAAGGAATGTAAAAAGAACCTTAAGAAAGAAATTAGAAAAGCTAAAAGAAGATATGAAGTTGCTTTGGCAAGTAAGGTGAAAGTAAATCCTAAGGGTTTCTATTGCTATATTAATAGCAAAAGGATAACAAGGGATAAAATTGGTCCATTGGAGAGACCGAGTGGACAGCTATCTGCAGAGCCAGAAGAGATGGGGGAGATATTGAACAATTTCTTTTCTTCGGTAATCACCAAGGAGAAGGATATTGAATTATGTGAGGTAAGGGAAACCAGTAGAGTAGCTATGGATACTATGAGTTTCAAAGTAAAAGAAGTACTGACACTTTTGAAAAATATAAAAGTGGATAAGTCTCCAGATACTGACAGGATATTCCCTAGGACATTGAGGGAAGTTAGTGTAGAAATGGCTGGGGCTATGACAGAAATATTTCAAATGCCATTAGAAACGGGATTAGTCCCCGAGGATTGGCGTACTGCGCATGTTGTTCCATTGTTTAAAAAGGGTTCTAAAAGTAAACCGAGCAATTATAGACCGGTTAGTTTGACTTCAGTGGTGGGCAAATTAATGGAAAAGATACTTAGAGATAATATATATAAGCATCTGGATAAAGAGGGTCTAAATAGGAACAATCAACATGGATTTATGCCTGGAAGGTCATGTTTGACTAATCTTCTTGAATTTTTTGAGGTGGTTACTAGGGAAATTGACGAGGGTAAAGCAGTGGATGTTGTCTATATGGACTTCAGTAAGGCCTTTGACAAGGTTCCTCATGGAAGGTTGGTTAAGAAGGTTCAACTGTTGGGTATAAATGCAGGAATAGCAAGATGGATTCAACAGTGGCTGAATGGGAGAAGCCAGAGGGTAATGGTGGATGGCTGTTTGTCGGGTTGGAGGCATGTAACTAGTGGGGTGCCTCAGGGATCTGTGTTGTGTCCTTTGTTGTTTGTCATGTACATCAATTATATGGATGATGGGGTGGTAAATTGGATTAGTAAGTATGCAGATGATAACAAGATAGGGGGTGTTGTGGATAATGAAGATGATTTCCAAAGTCTACAGAGTGAATTAGGCCAGTTGGAAAAATGGGCTGAAAGATGGCAGATGGAGTTTAATGCTGATAAATGTGAGGTGCTACACCTTGGCAGGACAAATCAAAATAGGACGTACATGGTAAATGGTAGGGAATTGAAGAATACAGTTCAACAGAGGGATCTGGGAATAACCGTGCATAGTTCCTTGAAGGTGGAATCTCACATAGATAGGGTGGTAAAGAAAGCTTTTGGTATGCTAGCCTTTATAAATCAGAGCATTGAGTATAGAAGCTGGGATGTAATGTTAAAATTGTACAAGGCATTGGTGAGACCAAATCTGGAGTATGGTGTACAATTTTGGTCGCCCAATTATAGGAAGGATGTCAACAAAATAGAGAGGGTACAGAGGAGATTTACTAGAATGTTGCCTGGGTTTCAACAGCTAAGTTACAGAGATAGGTTAAATAAGTTAGGTCTTTATTCTCTGGAGCGCAGAAGGTTAAGGGGGGACTTGATAGAGGTCGTTAAAATTATGAGAGGGATAGACAGAGTTGATGTGGACAAGCTTTTCCCTATGAGAATAGGGAAGATTCAAACAAGAGGACATGACTTTAGAATTAAGGGACAGAGGTTTAGGGGTAACATGAGGGGGAACTTCTTTACTCAGAGAGTGGTAGCGGTGTGGAATGAGCTTCCGGAGGAAGTGGTGGCGGCAGGTTCATTGGTATAATTTAAAAATAAATTGGATAGGCATATGGATGAGAAGGGTATGAAGGGTTATGGTATGAGTTCAGGCAGGTGGGACTAAGGGAAAAAAGTTGTTCGGCATGGACTTGAAGGGTCGAGATGGCCTGTTTCCGTGCTGTAATTGTGATATGGTTATTAAATGTTGAAGGAAACCGGAGCACCCGAAGTAAAAACCCAGCAGGTCAAAGGGAGAACGTACAAACTCCACAAAGACAGCACCCATAGTCAGCATCGTATCTGGGTCTCTGGCAGTGAGGCAGCAACTGTACCACTGTGCAGCACAGAATTATATAGCGGTTTCCTCAGCCATAAATGCACCCAATATGTGCTAGTAATGTCCTGTTTGCCAGCTTGTTGACCCTCTGTGTTCCCCTCCTGCAGGGTTTAGGAGCCGTTGCTGTGGACGGAGAGATAGGGACGTGAGCCGCCATTGAGGCGGCCGGGGAGCCCCCCCCCCCCCCCCAACCCCCCCATCGTCTCAGTGTTCGGGCTGAGATTCGAGAGGCTGTGCTTCGATGGAAGATGTCATGACTGGGCACAACAAGGAGAAACGTTATGAGTGTGACTTGTGCGGAAAGGCCTGGCAGCGCCCGAGCCATCTGGAGATCCACCGGCGGGTGCACACGGGAGAACGCCCCTTTCGACTGCTCCAACTGCGGCAAAGGCTTCAAATCGTTGCTGGATCTGAAGAGGCACAGGCACCTGCACACCGGGGAACGACCTTACACCTGCAACAACTGTGGGAAGGGCTTCACCCGCTCCAGCTACCTGCTGTTGCACCAGCGCATCCACACCAACGAGCGCCCCTACACCTGCACCCAATGTGGCAAGTGCTTCACCAAGTCCAGCAACCTGCTGTCCCACCAGCGCTCCCACACCGGCGAGCGGCCCTTCACCTGCGCTCAATGTGACAAGGGCTTCACCCAGTCCAACAACCTGCTGTCCCACCAGCGCACCCACACCAACGATCGCCCCTTCACCTGCACCCAATGTGGCAAGGGCTTCACCAAGTCCTACAACCTGCTGGTGCACCAGCGAACCTACACCGGCGAGCGGCCCTTCACCTGCGCCCAATGTGGCAAGGGCTTCATCTCCTGCAGCAACCTGCTGGTGCACCAGCGCACCCACACCAGCGAGCGCCCCTTCACCTGCGCCCAATGTGGCAAGGGCTTCACTAACTCCATCAACCTGCTGGTGCACCAGCGCACCCACACCGGCGAGCGGCCCTTCACCTGCGCCCAATGTGGCAAGGGCTTCATCTCCTCCAGCAACCTGCTGGTGCACCAGCGCACCCACACCAACGAGCGCCCCTTCACCTGCACCCAGTGCGGCAAGGGCTTCACCAAGTCCATCAACCTGCTGGTGCACCAGCGCACCCACACCGGCGAGTGGCCCTACACCTGCGTCCAGTGCGGCAAGGGCTTCAGCCACTCCAGCAACATGCTGAAGCACCAGCGCACCCACACCGGGGAGCGGCCCTACACCTGCGCCCAGTGCGGCAAGGGCTTCACCCAGTCCGGCCTCCTGCATTTGCACCAGCTCACCCATACCGGGGAGCGCCCCTACACCTGCGCCCAGTGCGGCAAGGGCTTCACCCAGTCCATCAACCTGCTGGTGCACCAGCGCACCCACACCGGCGAGTGGCCCTACACCTGCGTCCAGTGCGGCAAGGGCTTCACCCGCTACGACAACCTGCTGATGCACCAGCGAACCCACACCGGGGAGCGGCCCTACACCTGCGCCCAGTGTGGCAAGGGCTTCACCCGCTCCACCTATCTGCTGTCCCACCAGCGGGTGCACACTGGCAACCATCCCATCCCCAGCCCAGTGTGTGGAGAGCGCTTTGCCATGGCCTCCCACGCCCTGTCTCACCAGCCTGTGCACACCAGTGGCCAGCCCTACGACTGCCCGTACTGCGGTGAGGATTTTGACAGGTCGCGAGGGTTGCGGCAGCACCGGCGGACCCACGCCGGCGAGCAACTGCTCCCACTGTGACAAGGGCGTGGGGGCTGCAGGAGCACCAGTGGATACACACCGGAGAGAGACCCTTTATGTGCTGAGGGTGGCAAGAGTTTCACCCGCATGTCCAGCCCGTGGCTGCACCGGCGTACCCACAGCGGGGAGCGTCCCTTCCCCTGCCCGTCCTGTGGTAAGGGTTTCACCCGTCTTGACCACCTGCTGGAGCACCGGCTAAACCACACCAGCCAGCACACCTTCACCGGCCCGCTCTGTGGTAAGGCCTTTGCCTGCTCCTCCAGCCTGCTGGCACACCGCCAAGTGGATAGGTGCTGTTTAGGTAAACACAAAATACTGGCAGGAATGGGTAATGTTTCGGGTCGTTTCTTCAGTCACCCATTCCTTCTCTCCAGAGATGCTGCCTGTCCCGCTGAGTTACTCCAGCATTTTGTGTCCTTTTTTCTAATCCAGCATCTGCACTTCCTTGTTTTTAAACCATTCTGGTTAACCATCTCTGCACCTTCCCCAAAGCCTCCAGTCCTGTAATGGAGTAACCAGAACTGTATGCAATACTCCAAATGCTACCTGACCAATGTCCCTTAAAGCTGCACAGCTACATTCCTCTCACTCCTCCCTCCCCATTCCCTCCCTTCTCCCTCCATTCTCCCCCCCCCCCCCCGAACACAAATTCTCTCCACTCCACCCTCCCGTGAACCCCCTCCTGCAGGGACGACCTTGGCTGACAAGGGACGTCAGGGACATAAAAATTAAAGCTTAGAAGTACAACGTAGGAAAGTCGAGCGGGAAGCAAGAGGATTTGGTTCTCTTTGTAGATCTCGCCACTCCCGTCTGGCAAATTGATTGAAAGATTGCTTTGGTTTACCTTTAACAATTTTGTTGCTGTCTGCTTTCTTTAAGAGATGACCTTTGACAACTGTGTTGTTTGGAATTCTTCAGAATTCATGTTGTACTATCAATAATGAAAGAAAATGCCAACCGTCCAGAAATGATAAGAAATTATTCTCGGCTCCATGCATATCTGTACCGTAGGGCAATCGCACACCTCCCCACTACTTCAAAGACAGTTCCTGCACTTGGCAATGTCGTTTGGTGTTTGGTGGCTGAAACGTGGCGGTGAAGCTACAGACAGCCCGGCACCCGGGTAAATCACCCCTTTGTTGGGGTCCGGGGGGGTGAATCGCCCCATGTGGGGGGCAGAGGTTGGGGTGAATCACCTGGTGTTGGGGTCTCGGGGTTGACTAACCCCATGTGGGGGTCCGTGGCGGTAAATCACCCCATGTGGGGGTCTGTGGTGGTGAATCACCCCATGTGGGGGTCCGTGGTGGTGAATCATTCCATTGCGGAGGTCCTCGGGGTGAAACACCCCATGTGGGGGTCCTTCGGGGGGGGGGGGTGAATCATCCCGGTGTGTGGGTCTGGGGGGGGGGGGGGGGAATCTCCCCGGTGTGTGGGTCGAGGGGGGAGGGGTGAATCACCCTGGTAGGGGGTCGAGGTGCCGGAGCAGCCCGGTCAGTGACTCTGGGTGGGTGGAGGGACCAGACTGTCCCCAACTCTGATGCTGCTGACGGGGATGTTACTGGGTTTTCATCCCCGTGTGGCCGCTGCCCGGAGCCGTGTGTGTGTGTGTGTGTGCGTGCTGCCAACCCACAGCCCATGACAGTGCGGAGGTAGCCAGCTAGTCACCCGTGGCCGTTGCCACCGACCTTCACCAACTCACCGACACCGCCGACCCTCGCTGCCTCGCCGGAGCTGCCGACCCTCGCTGCCTTCACGTTCATCCACTGACCGGCTCTTCCGACACTTCGCCCGAGTGCCATTCCACTCCCCGCGGGCCTCGACAAGCAACTCTGCCGGCCCTGGCCACTCCACCGCCCACCAGTGGGCCGCAGCTGTCGCCTTACCAGAATCCTAGGCTCAGCATCGGGCCTGGAGTCTCCACGCTGCAGACTCTCACACCATGTGGTCTAATGCTCACCCTCCTCCCACAGGGTAGCTCAATAGACAATAGGTGCAGCAGTTGGCTATTTGGCCCTTGGAGCTAGCACCGCCATTCAATTTGAGCGTTGCTGATCATCCACAGTCAGTACCCTTCCCACCAGGGGTGCCGTACGATGGCTGCTCCGCCGGCAGACTTCGATATTTCAGCTTTTTAAAAAAAATTTACTGTTTGTTTAAAGTTTGTTTTAATGTTCTTCTTGGTTCTTGGTTTCTTGGTCCTCCAAAATATTCCAAACTAAATTTAAACTGGAGGTGGTGGAGCGAGGACTTAAGCCAGAAAGGGTTTTTGGGAAGAAACAGCTACCTTAAATTTAGTTGCATCTGGTTGAGTAACTATAGTTGGGTGGAGATTATTCCATGCTTTAATTGTGCGGGGGAAGAACCAATTGCTGTACACATCTGTCTTTGTAGCTGGGATCACAAATTGGATCGAATGCCCTCATCTGCTCCTAATTGGTTTGGGTTTGGTGTTGGTCTTGTAATCTATGTCGAGCTGACCATTTAACATTTTGTAAAAACAGGTGAGCTTCATGCCTGTCTTGGTGAGGGTTCCACCCCAGTGAATTCAGAAGTTTGGTAACACTCACTTCTCTCTCGTAGGTGTTAGTAACAAATCAAGCTGCCTGTCTTTGGACACGTTCGATGAAAGAAATGTTTTTATTTGTGTATGGGTCCTATGCTGCAACTGCGTAGTCCAAATGAGGTCTAATGAGGGTGAAGTATGGCTTCTCCTTGACAGAACTTGAATAATGATGAAAGTTGCACCTCAGAAAATTTAGGACACGTTGCTTTCACCATTGCATGATGAGTCTGACCATTCCAACGCAGATCATTCTGCAATTTGATGCCAAGATACTTGGTTTGTTTGTATTCTTCAAGGGTGGCACCAAGTCTATTGTAAGATGTTTCACCTGGTTTCCTCTTTCTGGTGACACACATGGTTTCACATTTGGACGGGTTGAACTGCATGCCCCATTGTTGTGACCACTCAACCATTGTATCGAGATCCTTTTTGGAGAGCATCTTCATCATCAGCTGACTTAATTGGACGGTACAGCAAACAACCATCAGCGAATAGTCTGGTCGTGCTTGCGCCTTTTTCATGGATGTCATTTATGTAATCAAAAACAGATGTGCCATGAGGTGTACCACTCAACACTGGATCGTGCAGCGTGGGGGAGTTTACATCACCCCAATGCGGGAGCTTGATCGCCTCGACATGGAGGGCCAAAACGCCGCCAGCTACGGGAGTCAAGAACGTCCCGTCAATGGAGGGCTCGAGGCCCCTGACCGCAGAAGAACAAAGGGAAGAGACTTGAACTTTATTTCGCCTTCTATCACATTGGGGAATGTGTAGGAATCAGTGCGGCGGATGTTCATGTGAAAATGTATTTTGGGTGATCTGTTATTTTTTATTTATAGGACTGACTTGGCAAATGAAATTCCTTGTATGTTGCAAAACATACTTGGCAAATAAAGTTCTATTCTGATTCGTTCTTGCCTTCTCCCCATATCCCCTGACTCCGCTATCTTTAAGAGCCCTATCTAGCTCTCTCTTGAAAGCATCCAGAGAACCGGCCTCCACCGCCCTCTGAGGCAGAGAATTCCACAGACTGACAACTCTGTGTGAAAAAGTGTTTCCTCATCTTCGTTCTTAAACTGTGGCCTCTGGTTCTTGATTCCCCAACATCGGCAACATGTTTCCTGCCTCAAACATGTCCAAACCCTTAATAATCTTATATGTTCAGGGCTCTCATGTAACATTTTTTCACTGTTGCCAGCTGGGCAACTTAGGCAGCTTTTTAGGTTGCCAAATGACAGTTTAGGTGGTCATTTAAGACGGCTTGCATGACCCGTGCGATAATGTGCTTTGACGAAGTGCGTAGTTACCTGTCGGAATTATGCGCAATTAAACATTCAGCTTATTATTTCTGCTTCAAATCAAGTCACAAACTAAACATATTCATCAATCAAGACAGGATATATACCACAATGACATGCAGTAAAATTATAATACAGTATCTCATCTCTTTTTACACATTGCAATGAATGCAATTTCAATTATTTCCTTCCACTTCCAAACACAATTGTGGTTGGATTATTCAGTGTATGACCAACCTGTGTCTAGGTGGGTTACACAAAAAAAGCTGGAGAAACTCAGCGGGTGCAGCAGCATCTAAGGAGCGAAAGAGATAGGTGACGTTACGGGAAGAGACCCTTGTTCCTCGCATTGTGTTGTGTCCAGGTGGGACTAGGGGAAAATAAATGGTCGGCACGGACTGGAAGGGCCGAGAAGGCCTGTTTCCGTGCTGTAATTGTTATATGGTTATATGGTGTGTATATATTTATATAATGGTATATGGACAGACTGATCTGTTCTGTAGTCATGCCAACTATGTTCTGTTGCGCTGAAGCAAAGCAAGAATGTCATTGTCCTATCAGGGGCACGTCACAACGAACTCTCTTGTATCTCTTGAAACTTGACGGCGACCCCTCACCAAGATGGCCGCCGTCAACCTCTCATATTTAGACGGCCGCCGTCAACCCCTCACCAACATGGCCGCCGGCTGCCGACCAATCAGCGGCGCCGACCTCACATGCCGTCACCAAGATGGCCGCCCGCCAGCCCCGGGCCGAGTCTCCCCATCGACCGCATCAAAATGGCGGCGGAGAAGCGGCAGTTGGTGACGTCGCTGCGGACGGAGCTGAGGTAAATAATGTTGTAAATAAATCAGCAGCGGAGCGGGGTCGTCAATGTGGGGGAGAAGTGAGGTCATCACCACATAAACTACACGTGTGTGTGTGTGTGTGGGAAACTGGGGTCAAACTCCCCCGTTATAAACCTCCCCCTCTTATTCACTGAGGTCAATAACGTTGTAAATCAGCAGCGGAATAAGAGAAATAAACCCGGTAAATCTGGGGGAGACAGACAGAGCTGAGGTAAATCTCCACATAAACTACACGTCTGTAAATCTCCACATAAACTACACGTCTGTAAATCTCCACATAAACTACACGTCTGTAAATCTCCACATAAACTACACGTCTGTAAATCTCCACATAAACTACACGTCTGTAAATCCCCACATAAACTACACGTCTGTAAATCTCCACACAAACTACACGTCTGTAAATCTCCACATAAACTACACGTCTGTAAATCTCCACATAAACTACACGTCTGTAAATCTCCACACAAACTACACGTCTGTAAATCTCCACACAAACTACACGTCTGTAAATCTCCACATAAACTACACGTCTGTAAATCCCCACATAAACTACACGTCTGTAAATCTCCACACAAACTACACGTCTGTAAATCTCCACATAAACTACACGTCTGTAAATCTCCACATAAACTACACGTCTGTAAATCTCCACACAAACTACACTTCTGTAAATCTCCACACAAACTACACGTCTGTAAATCTCCACACAAACTACACGTCTGTAAATCTCCACACAAACTACACGTCTGTAAATCTCCACACAAACTACACGTCTGTAAATCTCCACACAAACTACACGTCTGTAAATCTCCACATAAACTACACGTCTGTAAATCTCCACATAAACTACACGTCTGTAAATCTCCACATAAACTACACGTCTGTAAATCTCCACACAAACTACACGTCTGTAAATCTCCACATAAACTACACGTCTGTAAATCTCCACATAAACTACACGTCTGTAAATCTCCACATAAACTACACGTCTGTAAATCTCCACATCAACTACACGTCTGTAAATCTCCACATCAACTACACGTCTGTAAATCTCCACATCAACTACACGTCTGTAAATCTCCACATCAACTACACGTCTGTAAATCTCCACATCAACTGCACGTCTGTAAATCTCCACATCAACTGCACGTCTGTAAATCTCCACATCAACTGCACGTCTGTAAATCTCCACATAAACTACACGTCTGTAAATCTCCACATCAACTACACGTCTGTAAATCTCCACATCAACTACACGTCTGTAAATCTCCACATCAACTACACGTCTGTAAATCTCCACATCAACTACACGTCTGTAAATCTCCACATCAACTACACGTCTGTAAATCTCCACATCAACTACACGTCTGTAAATCTCCACATCAACTACACGTCTGTAAATCTCCACATCAACTACACGTCTGTAAATCTCCACATAAACTACACGTCTGTAAATCTCCACATAAACTACACGCCTGTAAATCTCCACATAAACTACACGTCTGTAAATCTCCACATCAACTACACGTCTGTAAATCTCCACATAAACTACACGTCTGTAAATCTCCACATAAACTACACGTCTGGGGGGGAAACTGGGGTGAACATTGTTATAAACCCACAGTGGCAATGTTACAAAATTGTGAGATTTTAAACATCATCTGCAATTTATCCATCAGATGAAGCGTAAAAAGAAGTTTAATTTGACACCTAATTTACTTTCATATCTTCAGTATTAAGAAAGTTATGGCCATTTTCACACTCGGAAATTGGCATGTTGTTCCGCATTGCCTTTCAATTGACTTAACTCAAAAGCTGTGATCTGGAAAAGTTAAAAGCCCATAACTTTCTTAAAAATTAAGAGAACTCAATGAAATTTTCAGTTATTATAGATTGAAGCATTCTGAAACAAATATGAAACAATCTTACTTGGATTACCTAAAATTAAAGCATATAATTAGTTAGTTATCTAATTGTAGCTAATTACAAAATTCAATGAGTAGATCTAAACATCTATCCATTTCTTAAGAAAAGATAAACTTTTTTAAAATTGCCTAAGTGTCCAAATAACATTCACACAATAATCCACAATATAACAATTTTTAAATCTAATTTTCATGAATTTCTGGGCCAAATGGAAGGAATTTAGTGTTTGATTCCTGTAAATTAATGGCCATTTAAATCAACTAGCGAGTGGGTTTTAGTGCAATGCGGTGGATTAGAACGTTGCGGTTAGCAGTGAAGTCGGGAGGAAAAATACTGTTTGTTCTTAGATTTTTTGGGACCCCATTTCGCAACATAAAAATATTATTAAAGCATCCCGAAAAACCAACTTTTAATATAAAAATAAACTATTTACCTTTTCTTCTCCCCTACGGAAAATCCTTCCGGTTGTCTGCGCTCACGGCTTTTGAAGGTGATTTTTAAATTACCCTAGTTAACACATAATTTAGAGTAATTTAAAAATACCTTCATTGATGAAATGTCGGAGCGATTTTTCTTCCGCAACAAAATCGCCCGACATTCATCGATTATCCCAGTCTGCAGAAAAACGGCACTTTAAGCCCGCCCCTCTCTGAAAGGTGCCAAAGTCGCGCACACGGGGAGCGGCAGAACTGCAGCGCCGCTAAAGGTAAGTTTTGCAACATACCTACATAAACTACACGTCTGTAAATCTCCTCATCAACTACACGTCTGTAAATCTCCACATAAGCTACACGTCTGTAAATCTCCACATAAACTACACGTCTGTATATCTCCACATAAACTACACGTCTGTAAATCTCCACATAAACTACACGTCTGTAAATCTCCACATAAACTACACGTCTGTAAATCTCCACATAAACTACACATCTGTAAATCTCCACATAAACTACACGCCTGTAAATCTCCACATAAACTACACGTCTGTAAATCTCCACATAAACTACACGTCGGTAAATCTCCACATAAACTACACGTCTGTAAATCTCCACATAAACTACAAGTCTGGAGGAAAACTGGGGTATATAAGATAAACTCACCGTCTATAAACATCTCCCTCTCTCTGCTCCCTCTGAAAAGAATCACTAAATCACCACATAAACTACACGTCTGGGGGGGAAACTGGGTGAATATTGTTATACACCCACAGTAGCAATGTTACAAAATTGTGCGATGTTAAACATCATCTGCAATTTATCCCATCAGATGAAGCGTAAAAGAAGTTTAATTTGACACCTAATTCACTTTCATATCTTCAGTATTAAAAAAGTTATGGCCATTTTCGTACACGGAAATTAGCATCTTGTTCCCCATTGCCTTTCCATTGACTTAACACAAAAGCTGTGATCAAGGACAGTCAAAATGCCATAACTTCCTTAAAAATTAAGAAAACGCAATGAAATGTTCAGTTATTATAGAATGAAGCATTCTGAAACAAATATGAAACAATCTTACTTGGATGACCTGAAATTAAAGTATATAATTAGTTAGTTATCTAATGTAGCTAATTACAATATTCAATTACTAGATCTAAACATTTATCCATTTCTTAAGAAATGAAAAAAAAAACTAAATTGCCTAAGTGCCCAAATAACATTCCCACAATAATCCACGATATAACATGATTTTAAAATCTCATTTAAATTAATGATGCCTGTAAATTAATGGCAATTTAAATCAACTTGCGAGTGGGTTATAGTGGAATGCTGTGGATTGGAACGTTGTGGTTTGCGGTGAAGTCGGTATGAAAAATACTGGCGAGTTCATACATTTTTTTGTCCCTTTTCACAACATGAAAGTGTGATTAAATGCTTCCTAAGATCCACGTTTTTATGTAAAAATAAACTGTGTATCTTCTTTTATCGCCTACGTTAGGTCTGTTCTGCTGTCGGCGTTCAGAGCTTTAGAAGATGATTTTTAAACTACTCTAGGTTAATAAATAATCTAGCGTAGTTTAAAAATAGCTTCATGAATGAAATGTCAGAGCGATTTCTCTTTAGCGATGAAGTCACCCGACATGGATCGATTTGGACTGTCTGGGAAAAACAACATTTAAACCTGCCCCTCTCTGAAAGGCGCCAAAGTCACACACACGGGGAGCGGCAGAACTGCAGCGCCACTAAAGGTAGGTATTGTAACATACCTACAGATACTACACGGGGAATTACAGACCAGTTAGTCTAACATCGGTAGTGGGGAAACTGCTAGAGTCAGTTATTAAAGATGGGATAGCAGCACATTTGGAAAGTGGTGAAATCATTGGACAAAGTCAGCACGGATTTACGAATGATAAATCATGTCTGACGAATCTTATATAATTTTACAAGGATGTAACTAGTAGAGTGGATAAGGGAGAACCAGTGGATGTGTTATATCTTGACATTCAGAAAGCTTTTCAACAAGGTCCCACATAAGAGATTAGTATACAAACTTAAAGTATACAAGCACACGGTATTGGGGGTTCAGTATTGATGTGGATAGAGAACTGGCTGGCAGACAGGAAGCAAAGTGTAAGAATAAACGGGTCCTTTTCAGAATGGCAGGCAGTGACCAGTGGGGTACCGCAAGGCTCAGTGCTGGGACCCCAGCTATTTACAATATATATTAATGATCTGGATGAGGGAATTGAATGCAACATCTCCAAGTTTGCGGGTGACACGAAGCTGGGGGGCAGTGTTAGCTGTGAGGAGAATGCTAAGAGGCTGCAAGATGACTTGGATATGTTGGGTGAGTGGGCAAATGCATGGCAGATGCAGTATAATGTGGATAAATGTGAGGTTATCCACTTTGGTGGCAAAAACAGGAGAGTAGACTATTATCTGAATGGTGGCCGATTAGGAAAAGGGGAGATGCAATGAGACCTGGATGTCATGTAAGACCAGTCATTGAAAGTAGGCATGCAGGTGCAGCAGGCAGTGAAGAAAGCGAATGGTATGTTGGCATTCATAGCAAA
>CAUPSL010000366.1:5000-50000 GCA_963514005.1 Raja brachyura
AATGCCCCTGTCCCACTTAGGAAACCTGAACGGAAACCTCTGGAGATTTTGCGCCCCACCCAAGGTTTCCGTGCGGTTTCCGTGCGGTTCCCGGAGGTTTTCGTCAGTCTCCCTAATGGTCGAAAGTGGATTCCGTTTTAAAAATCAGTAATTTTTTTAGTCGAAGCCGGTTGCGATGCTAGTTGAAGGTGGTTGCCGGAGGACAAAAACCTCCGGGAACCGCACGGAAACCTTGGGAATGGGAGATGCCAGAGAGTAATGGTGAATGGCTGTTTGTCAGGTTGGAAGCCGGTGACCAGTGGGGTGCCTCAGGGACTGTGTTGGGTCCACTGTTGTTTGTCATGTACATCAATGATCTGGATGATGGGGTGGAAAATTGGATAAGTAAGTATGCAGATGATACTAAGATGGGTGGTGCTGTGGATAATGAAGTAGATTTTCAAAGTCTACAGAGAGATCTGGGCCATTTGGAAGAGTGGGCTGAAAGATGGCAGATGGAGTTTAATGCTGATAAGTGTGAGGTGCTACATCTTGGCAGGACAAATCAAAATAGGACGTAAATGGTAGGGAATTGAGGAATGCTGTGGAACAGAGGGATCTAGGAATAACTGAGCATAGTTCCCTGAAGGTGGAATCGCATGTAGATAGGGTGGTAAAAAAGCTTTTGGTGTGCTGGCCTTTATAAATCAGAGCATTAAATATAGGAGTAGGGAAGTAATGTTAAAATTGTACAAGGCATTGGTGAGACCAATTCTGGAGTATGGTGTACAATTTTGGTCGCCTAATTATAGGAAGGATGTCAACAAAATAGAGAGAGTACAGAGGAGATTTACTAGAATGTTGCCTGGGTTCCAGCAACTAAGTTACAGAGAAAGGTTGAACAAGTTAGGTCTTTATTCTTTGGAGCGCAGAAGGTTAAGGGGGGACTTGATTGAGGTCTTTAAAATGATGAAAGGGATAGACAGAGTTGACGTTGATAAGCTTTTCCCATTGAGGGTAGGGAAGATTCAAACAAGAGGGCATGACATGAGAATTAAGGGACAGAGGTTTAGGGGTAACATGAGGGGGAACTTCTTTACTCAGAGAGTGGTGGCTGTGTGGAATGATCTTCCAGCAGAAGTGGTGGAGGCAGGATCGATTTTAACATTT
This sequence comes from Raja brachyura, assembly GCA_963514005.1. The sequence goes on from CAUPSL010000366.1 coordinate 6,150, forward strand.
AAAAGTTAAGTGGATAGGTATATGGACGAGAAGGGAATGGAGGGGTATGGTCTGAGTGCAGGTAGATGGGACTAGGGGAAAATAAATGGTCGGCACGGACTGGAAGGGCCGAGAAGGCCTGTTTCCGTACTGTAATTGTTATATGGTTATAGGGTTAACCTACAAACCACACCTTTGGAGTGTGCGAGGAAACCGAAGATCTCCGGAAAGAACCATGTCATGTATTGTATATAGCAGGTAAAACAGCCCTGTATGTGCAGATGCACAGTTCCTTGTACTCCTAGATCCCTCTGTTCTACCACACTACCCAGAGGCCTACCATTCACCTTGTAGGTCTTGCAGGGAGTGCAGCGCAGGTTCACAAGGTTAATTCCTGGGATGGCGGGACTGTCATATGGAGCAGCTGGGCTTGCACACTCTGGAGTTCAGAAGGATGAGAGGGGATCTCATTGAAATATATAAGATTATCAAGTCTGCAGAAGGGTTTCGGCCCGAAACGTTGCCTATCTCCTTCGCTCCATAGATGCTGCTGCACCCGCTGAGTTTCTCCAGCATTTTGTGTACCCTAAGATTATTAAGGGCTTGGACACGCTAGAGGCAGGAAACATGTTCCCGATGTTGGGGGGAGTCCAGATCCAGGGGCCAAAGTTTGAAAATAAGGAGTAGGCCATTTAGAACAGAGATGAGGAAACACTTTTTCTCACAGAGAGTGGTGAGTCTGTGGAATTCTCAGCCTCAGAGGGCGGTGGAGGCCGGTTCTCTGGATGCTTTCAAGAGAGAGTTAGATAGGGCTCTTAAAGATAGCGGAGTCAGGGGATATGGGGAGAAGGCAGGAACGGGGTACTGATTGGGGATGATGAGCCATCATCACATTGAATGGCGGTGGTGGCTCGAAGGGCCGAATGGCCGACTCCTGCACCTATTGTCTATTGTCTATTTCCCAAAATACAACACCTCACATTTCTCTGTATTAAATTCCATCAACCATTCCTCAGCCCACCTGGCCAATCGATCCAGATCCTGCTGCAATCTTTCACAACTATCTTCAAAACCGCCCACTTTTGTATCATCTACCAACTTGCTAATCTGGCCATGCGTGTTCTCATCCAAATCTTTGATGTAGATGACGGACAACAGGAACGTGCCCAGCACCGAACCCTGAGGCACACCACTAGCTGGGCTGCCAACTGTCACGCATTGAGCGTGAGACTCACGCATTTGACAAAATTCTCACGCTCTCACGCTGATGACAGAAGTTCTCACGCTCTAATGTTTTTTTAAATATATGAATAAATAAATATTGTCGCACTCCTCCACACTCACCAATGAGAATAGCTATCGATTGGCGAGTTACCCCTTAAAAACAAACAATTTAATTGGCTTAAGCCCATCGCACACTATTTAAAATGGCAATGTAGACAACAATGCTGGAGAAACTCAGCGGGTGAGGCAGCAGTTATGTCTGAGTTTGACCCTTCTTCAGACTCCCCCGGACCCCTGGGTCACTGACCCTCGCCTTCCCCCGGACCCCCGGGCCACTGATCCACACCTCCCCTGGACCCCCGGGTCACTGATCCACACCTCCCTGGACCCCCGGGTCACTGATCCACACCTACCCCAGACCCCCGGGTCACTGACCCTGACCTCCCCTGGACCCCCGGGTCACTGATCCACACCTCCCCGGACCCCCGGGTCACTGATCCACACCTCCCCCAGACCCCCGGGTCACTGACCCTCGCCTTACCCAGACCCCCGGGTCACTGATCCTCGCCTCCCCCGGACCCCCGGGTCACTGATCCACACCTCCCCCAGACCCCCGGGTCACTGATCCACACCTTCCCCTGGACACCCGGGTCATCGACCATCACCTCCCCTGGACCCCCGGGTCACTGATCCACACCTCCCCAGACCCCCGGGTCACTGATCCACACCTCCCCCAGACCCCCGGGTCACTGATCCACACCTCCCCCAGACCCCCAGGTCACTGACCCTGACCTCCCCTGGACCCCCGGGTCACTGATCCACACCTCCCCGGACCCCCGGGTCACTGATCCACACCTCCCCCCGACCCCTGGGTCAGTGATCCACACCTCCCCTGGACCCCCGGGTCACTGACCCTCACCTCCCCCAGACCCCCGGGTCACTGACCCTCACCTTCCCTGGACCCCCCGGGTCACTGATCCACACCTCCCCCGGACCCCCGGGTCACTGACCCTCACCTCCCCCAGACCCCCGGATCACTGATCCACACCTCCCCCGGACCCCCGGGTCACTGACCCTCACCTCCCCCAGACCCCCGGGTCACTGATCCACACCTTCCCCCGGACCCCCGGGTCACTGATCCACACCTTCCCCTGGACACCCGGGTCATCGACCATCACCTCCCCTGGACCCCCGGGTCACTGATCCACACCTCCCCAGACCCCCGGGTCACTGATCCACACCTCCCCCAGACCCCCGGCACACACTGATCCACACCTCCCCACACACTGGCACACACACTCTCACACACACACAATCTCACACTCTCTCACACAGAACCTAACACACACCCTTGCACACACACACACACACTGGCACACACAAGGTTTAAAGGGATATGGGCCAAATGTGGATAAATGGGACTAGATTAGATGGGGCATCTTGATCTGCATGGACAAGTTGTGACGAAGGGCTTGTTTCCATCCTGTGAGACTGTGACACATTGTTGAAAGGGTGCAATTGCTCTGGTGAGGATCCAGGGGTGATTTATGGACATATTGGCAGGGCTGGAATTTTTGTTTCACTTTGAGAAGGATTTGATAACTGGGATTGTATTCTCTGCAGCAACGGAGGTGAAGAAGACACATAGTTGAGGTGAACAATATTATGAAACTAGGATTACACAAAAAGCTGGAGAAACTCAGCGGGTGCAGCAGCATCTAAGGAGCGAAGGAGATAGGCGACGTTTCGGGTCGAGACCCTTCTTCAGACTAGGACCTGTTTCGCTTAATAAAGAGTGTAGGAAGGAACTGCAGATGGTGGTTTAAACTGAAGATAGACACTAAAAGCTGGAATAACTCAGCAGGGCATGCGGCATCTCTGGAGAGAAAGAATAGGTGATGTTTCGGGTCGAGACCCTTCAAACTGAAGAGTTTGAAAACCAGCAATAAAACACAATGACTGGAGATGTGTGTTATCCAACTAAGGGCAGAAATCAGAATCATATGTTCATCTTTATTGATGTGACACCATAATAGATATATTACAGAGAAAAAAAAATAATGGGGTGGCACGGTGGCACATTGGTAGAGTTGCTGCCTTGCAGCACCACAGATCCACATTTGACCCTGACTACGGATGCTGTCTGTACAGTATTTGTACATTCTCCTTATGACCACATGGTTTTCTGTGGAAATTCCAGTTTCTCCCACATCCGAAAGAAGTGCAGGTTTGTAAGTTAATTGGCTTCTGTAAACTGTCCCTGGCGTGTAGGATACAACTGGTGTATGGTAGATTGCTGGTCAGTGTGGACTTGGTGGTCCGAAGGGCCTGTTTCCATATATATGTTTTACATATATATCTTAATTCCATTGTACCATGTACAGTTGAATATGTGGCATTATTCTCGTCTTGTTTCTATAGTCAAAGGGTAAGGTTAGTTGATTTATTTGTGCAGATCAGTGATGGAAGTCTGACTCCTCTTGCCTTGTTTCTGTGTTTTTGTTTCTCTATATATGCATAACAGCATGAATTATAATCTGATTTCCATACATGAATATACTAATGTAATTCATGTTTTGCACCTGTTGATCAGAGCCTGGCTCTACTGTGGAATGTAGTTAGGAATATAATTTAGCCTAACCTTATTCATATCTAATTCAATTTGAAGCATAAATGTTGCATTCAAGTGTAAGTTAAAAGACTTGGTGCAGTATGCACCAGATTGCACCTGTTGATCAGAGCCTGGCTCTACTGTGGAATGTAGTTAGGAATATAATTTAGCCTAACCTTATTCATACCTAATTCAATTTGAAGCATAAATGTTGCATTCAAGTGTAAGTTAAAAGACTTGGTGCAGTATGCACCAGATTGCACAATTTCAAGCTGAAACATGCAAAAGCTTCCTACCATGGGAGGGGGAACACCCCCTCCCAGATCCTCCCCCCCTCAGTCGCTACGCTCCCTCGCAATTTCTCACTCGCAACTCTCACCCAACGTTTGCAGCGCTGCCACTAGTCAAAGGCCTCCATTACGAGAAGCAACCTTCCACCATCACCCTCTGCTTCCATCCATGGAGCCAATTTCCTATCCGTGTGTGTCCGTGTATATAGAAACATAGAAAATAGGTGCCGGAGGAGGCCTTTCAGCCCTTCGAGCCAGCACCGCCATTCATTGTGATCATGGCTGATCATCTCCAATCAATAACCCGTGCCTGCCTTCTCCCCATATCCCTTGACTCCACTAGCCCCGAGAGCTCTATCTAACTCTCTCTTAAATCCATCCAGTGACTTGGCCTTCACTGCCCTCTGTGGCAGGGAATTCCACAAATTCACTGCTCTCTGGGTAAAAACGTTTTTTCTCACCTCATATATACCGTATACACACACTATCTATGTGGGAAAGAAGTGCAGATGCTGGTTTAAATCGAAGATAGACACAAAATGCTGGCGTAACTCAGCGGGACAGGCAGCAGCATCTCTGGAGAGAAGGAATGGGTGACGTTTCGTGTCGAGACCCTTCTTCAGACTGAGAGTCAGGGGAGAGGGAAACGAGAGATATAGTATATATTTTAGTAGCAGTATATATTTTATTTAGAACATGTAAAACAAAAAAAGTTAAATATAAAGCAAAATAACAATAAAATGAAACGGACAATAAACCTGAGAAGATCCTGAGAAGATTACGGAGAGTCGGTCTGTCAAGGAGGACTCTCTCTAACTTCTACAGGTGCACAGTAGAGAGCTTGCTGACCGGTTGCATCGTGGCTTGGTTCGGCAACTTGAGCGCCCTGGAGAGGAAAAGACTACAAAAAGTAGTAAACACTGCCCAGTCCATCATCGGCTCTGACCTTCCTTCCATCGAGGGGATTTACCGCAGTCGCTGCCTCAAAAAGGCTGGCAGCATCATCAAGGACCCACACCATCCTGGCCACACACTCATCTCCCTGCTACCTTCAGGTAGACGGTACAGGAGCCTGAAGACTGCAACGACCAGGTTCAGGAATAGCTACTTCCCCACAGCCATTGGGCTATGAAACCTGGCTCGCACAAAACTCTGATCATTAATAACCCATTATCTGTTATTTGCACTTTATCAGTTTATTTATTCAAGTGTGTATTTACGTATATAACGGTATATGGACACACTGATCTGTTTTGTAGTCAACACCGACTATGTTCTGTTGTGCTGAAGCAAAGCAAGAATTTCATTGTCCTATCAGGGACACACGACTATAAACTCACTTGAACTTGAACCTGTCCACAACTCATTGAATATATACATCAAATTAAAATGTACATGTTCGAAAAGGAGTAGCAGGTGGTATACACATATTTATTGTGTGATTTGAGTATAGGAGCAGGGAGGTTCTACTGCAGTTGTATAGGGTCTTGGTGAGACCACACCTGGAGTATTGCGTACAGTTCTGGTCTCCAAAACTGAGGAAGGACATTATTGCCATAGAGGGAGTGCAGAGAAGGTTCACCAGATTGATTCCTGGGATGTCAGGACTGTCTTATGAACAAAGACTGCATAGACTCGGTTTATACTCTCTAGAATTTAGGAGATTGAGAGGCGATCTTATAGAAGCTTACAAAATTCTTAAGGGGTTGGACAGGCTAGATGCAGGAAGATTGTTCCCGATCTTGGGGAGGTCCAGGACAAGGGGGTCACAGTTTAAGGATAAGGGGGAAATCCTTTAGGACCGAGATGAGAAGGACTTTTTTCACACAGAGAGTGGTGGGTCTCTGGAACTCTCTGCCACAGAGGGTAGTTGAGGCCAGTTCATTGGCTATATTTAAGAGGGAGTTAGATGTGGCCCTTGTGGCTAAAGAGATCAGGGGGTATGGAGAGAAGGCAGGTATGGGATACTGAGTTGGATGATCAGCCATGATCATATTGAATGGCGGTGCAGGCTCGAAGGGCTGAATGGCCTACTCCTGCACCTAATTTCTATGTTTCTATGTTTATACTCTCTAGAATTTAGGAGATTGAGAGGCGATCTTATAGAAAATTACAAAATTCTTAAGGGGTTGGACAGGCTAGATGCAGGAAGATTGTTCCCGATCTTGGGGAGGTCCAGGACAAGGGGGTCACAGTTTAAGGATAAGGGGGAAATCCTTTAGGACCGAGATGAGAAGGACTTTTTTCACACAGAGAGTGGTGGGTCTGCGGAACTCTCTGCCACAGAGGGTAGTTGAGGCCAGTTCATTGGCTATATTTAAGAGGGAGTTAGATGTGGCCCTTGTGGCTTAGGGGATCAGAGGGTATGGAGAGAAGGCAGGTACGGGATACTGAGTTGGATGATCAGCCATGATCATATTGAATGGCGGTGCAGGCTCGAAGGGCCGAATGGCCTACTCCTGCACCTAATTTCTATGTTTCTATGTTTCTATTGCGACCCCTTCACTGCTACCCATCAGTTAATTCAAAAACTTTATCTCATCTGCATATATATATATATATATATATATACATACACAAACATATACATACATACATATATCCAAATAAACCACAAATATACATACATATAAACATGCATATGCACGCACGCAAACATGTTGTACAGAGCCCTGGTGAGACCACACCTGGAGTATTGTGTGCAGTTTTGGTCCCCTAATTTGAGGAAGGACATTCTTGCTATTGAGGGAGTGCAGCGTAGGTTGACAAGGTTAATTCCCGGGATGGCGGGACTGTCATATGCTGAGAGAATGGAGAGGCTGGGCTTGTATACTCTGGAGTTTAGAAGGATGAGAGGGGATCACATTGAAATATATAAGATTATTAAGTCTGCAGAAGGGTTTCAGCCCGAAACGTTGCCTATCTCCTTCACTCCATAGATGCTGCTGCACCCGCTGAGTTTCTCCAGCATTTTGTGTACCCTAAGATTATTAAGGGTTTGGACACGCTAGAGGCAGGAAACATGTTGGGGGAGTCCAGAACCAGGGGTCACAGTTTAAGAATAAGGGGTAAGCCATTTAGAACGGAGACAAGGAAACACTTTTTCTCACAGAGAGTAACCTTCCAGGCAGGTTCTCTGGATGCTTTCAAGAGAGAGCTAGATAGCGCTCTTAAAAATAGTGGAGTCAGGGGATATGGGGAGAAGGCAGGAATGGGGAACTGCTTGGGGATGATCAGCCATGATCACATTGAATGGCGGTGCTGGCTCGAAGGGCTGAATGGCCGACTCCTGCACCTATTGTCTATTGTCTATTGTCCAAATTTTATGTAAAACTCGAATATCACGCTGTCAATAAACTGCAACTTAATGGACATCACAGCCCTTCTTCATTCTTATACCTCTGGAAAATATGTTTTTCTGCAATTGTTCTCAAATGTTTGTGCTTTGCTTGAGTTCCAAAGAGATACAGGCTCGAAGAGCCGAATGGCCTACTTCTGCTGCACCTATTTTCTATGTTTCTATATTTTCAAAGTCTACAGAGAGATTTGGGCCATTTGGAAGAGTGGGCTGAAAGATGGCAGATGGAGTTTAATGCTGATAAGTGTGAGGTGCTCCAACTTGGCAGGACAAATCAAAATAGGACGTACATGGTAAATGGTAGGGAATTGAGGAATGCTGTGGAACAGAGGGATCTAGGAATAACTGTTAGGCATAGTTCCCTGAAGGTGGAATCGCATGGAGATAGGGTGGTAAAGAAAGCTTTTGGTGTGCTGGCCTTTATAAATCAGAGCGTTGAATATAGGAGTAGGGAAGTAATGTTAAAATTGTACAAGGCATTGGTGAGACCAATTCTGGAGTATGGTGTACAATTTTGGTCACCTAATTATAGGAAGGATGTCAACAAAATAGAGAGAGTACAGAGGAGATTTACTAGAATGTTGCCTGGGTTCCAGCAACTAAGTTACAGAGAAAGGTTGAACAAGTTAGGTCTTTATTCTTTGGAGCGCAGAAGGTTAAGGGGGGACTTGATTGAGGTCTTTAAAATGATGAAAGGGATAGACAGAGTTGACGTGGATAAGCTTTTCCCATTGAGGGTAGGGAAGATTCAAACAAGTGGGCATGACATGAGAATTAAGGGACAGAAGTTTAGGGGTAACAAGAGGGGGAACTTCTTTACTCAGAGAGTGGTGGCTGTGTGGAATGATCTTCCAGCAGAAGTGGTGGAGGCAGGATCGATTTTAACATTTAAAAGTAAAGTGGATAGGTATATGGATGGGAAGGGAATGGAGGGGTATGGTCTGAGTGCAGGTAGATGGGAATTGGGGAAAATAAATGGTCGGCACGGACTGGAAGGGCCGAGAGGGCCTGTTTCCGTGCTGTAATTGTTATATGGTTATATGGTTATACTTTATAGGTTAGGTCTTTATTCTTTGGAGCGCAGAAGTTTGAGGGGGGACTTGATTGAGGTCTTTAAAATGATGAAAGGGATAGACAGAGTTGATGTGGATAATCTTTTCCCATTGAGGGTAGGGAAGGTTACATGGTTATATGCAAAAAAATGACTTTGCGGTATGCAAAAAAGCAACGACGATAGAGGAAACACTGGTGCGACTTGGGTGGGGTAGGGATGGAGAGGGAGAGGGAATGCCAGGGTTAGTTGAAGTTCGAGAAATCAATATTCATACCACTGGGTTGTAAGCTGCTTGTTACAAGTCTCTCCTCCCCCGCACCACCCCCCCACCCCATCTCCCAAGAGTTCAAGATTCAAGGGAGTTCGTTGTCACGTGTCCCTGACAGGACAATGACATTCTTGCTTAGCTTCAGCACAACAGAACATAGTAGGTTACGCAAAAAGCTGGAGAAACTCAGCGGGTGCAGCAGCATCTAAGGAGCGAAGGAGATAGGCGACGTTTCAGGTCGAGACCCTTCTTCAGGCTGGTCAGGGATCAGGGAAACGAGAGATATAGATGGTGATGTGGAGAGATAAAGAACAATGAATGAAAGATATGCAAAAAAGTATCGATGATAAAGGAAACAGGCCGTTGTAAGCTGTTTGTGGTGTGAAAATGAGACTTGGGTGGGGGAGAGATAGAGAGAGAAGGAATGCCAGGGCCCGAGGGCTGAGGGAGAGGTGGGGAAGGGGAGGAGGCAGCCTGGGTTAACAGAATTGAGAAAATTCAATGTTCAAGCCCAGAGGATGCAGACTCTCCAAGCGGAATATGAGGTGCTGCTCCTCCAACTTGCGGTGTTGCTCACTCTGGCCGTGGAGGAGGCCCAGGACCGAGAGGTCGGATACGGAATGGGAGGGGGAGTTGAAGTGCTGAGCCACCGGGAGGTCGGGTTGGTTATTGCGGACCGAGCGGAGGTGTTCGGCAAAACGATCGCCCAGCCTCCGCATAGTGGGCACGGATATTCTGTCAATGCTGGGCTTTGTCAGGGGAGAGGTTTACGTACGTGAATGCATTCATTCATTCATCCGAGAGGTTTGCATTGTGCTGCTCCTCCAGAGGCCAGAGAGCAGAGGTCAGAGGTCAGAGGTCACATTCCGCAGTGCAAAAGGCCAACACTGTGGGTGTGGGGGCTGGGAAGGCCAGTCTGAAACCAGCTGCGCTTGGCCTAGTGCCTATAGCCTGCAGGTCTGGTCACCCCACCACAGGAAGGACACACTGAGGCTTTGGAACGGGTGCAGGGGTGCTCTTCCGTAACACCGCTTGCATTGAAGAGTACTGGCTACAAGGCCCACACTGCCTGTCCATGTTTCCCCCAGAGAAGGGCAGTGGAGGCCGATTCACGGGACGGTTTCAAGACAGAGTTCGATTCGGCTCACCGGGCTAACGGAATTAAGGGATATGCGGAGAAGGCAGGAACGGGGAGCTGATTGGGGGCGATCAGCCATGATCCCAGTGAACGGCGGTGCTGGCTTGAAGGGCCAAATGGCCTCCTCCTGCACCTATTTTCCATGTTTGAATGAATGAATGAATTTATTGGCCAAGTATTCACATACAAGGAATTTGCCTTGGTGCTCCGCCCACAAGTAACAACATGGCATACAGTGATAGTTATGAATGATACATAAAACATTATAAATTAATAATAAAACATTATTGATTAAACATGTGAACTAACAAAATACCAGATCAAAGGGAGGCTACAGATTTTTGGCTGTTGAGTAGAGCAACTACTCGTGGATAAAAACTGTTTTTATGTCCGGCTGTGGCAGCTTTGACAGTCCGGAGTCGCCTTCCAGAGGGAAGTGATTCAAAGACTTTGTGGCCAGGGTGAGAGGGGTCAGAGATGATCTTGCCCGCTCGCTTCCTGGCCCTTGCAGTGTACAGTTCATCAATGGAGGGAAGGGTTATGCCGCCATTGAGTTGCCCAGTGTGGTTCTAACCCATGTCCTTGGATCACCGTTGAAGGTCTTGAGATCGTTGCCGGGGCAGGCGCCAGTTCTCGGCTCATGTTTCTTCCTCACGTCAGCCACATCCTTTCCAGAACCAACGTCATCTCCCCTCAGCCTCCCTCCCTCGAGCAGTTCAGTTGAGTTTAATGTCACGTGTACCGAGGTACAGTGAAAAGCTCCTGTTGCGAGCTAACCAGCCAGCGGAAAGACAACACATGATTACAATCGAGCCGTCCACAGTGTACAGATACATGATAAGGGAATAACGTTTAGTGCAAGGTAAAGCCAGCAAAGTCCGGTCAAGGATAGTCCGAGGGTCACCAACGAGGTAGATAGTAGTTCAGGACCGCTCTCTGGTTGTGGTAGGATGGTTCAGTTGCCTGATAACAGCTGGGAACAGTTATTGCGTACAGTTCTGGTACAGCTGGGAAGAAACTTCCCCTGAATCTGGAGGTGTGTGCGTTCGTTTTCACACTTCTGTACCTCTTGCCCGATGGGAGAGGGGGGAAGAGGGAGTGGCCGGGGCGAGGCTGGTCCTTGATGATGCTGCTGGCCTTGCCGGGGCAGCGTGAGGTGCGGATGGAGTCGATGGGAGGGAGGTTGGGTCGTGCGATGGTCTGGGCTGCTGGCCTTGCCGGGGCAGCGTGAGGTGCGGATGGAGTCGATGGAAGGGAGGTTGGTTTGTGCGATGGTCTGGGCTGCGTTCACAATTCGCTGCAATTTCTTCCCATCTTGGACGGAGCTGTTCCCAAACCGTGCTGTGATGCATCCTGATAAAATGCTTTCTGCGGCGCATCTGTAGAAGTTGGCGAGAGTTGTAGAGGGGACATGCCGAGCTTCCCGAGCCTCTTGATGTGCTTTCTTGGTCGTTGCTTCAATATGGGTGGCCCAGGAGATGTTGTTGGCGATATTGACTCCTGGGAATTTGAAAGTAAAGATAAAGTTAGCAAAGTCCGATCAAGGATAGTCTGAGGGTCACCAAAGAGGCAGATAACAGTTCAGGACTGCTCTCCGGTTGTGGTAGGATGGTTCAGTTGCCTGATAACAGCTGGGAACAGTTATTGCGTACAGTTCTGGTCTCCAAATCTGAGGAAGGACATTATTGCCATAGAGGGAGTGCAGCGAAGGTTCACCAGACTGATTCCTGGGATGTCAGGACTGTCTTATGAACAAAGACTGCATAGACTCGGTTTATACTCTCTAGAATTTAGGAGATTGAGAGGGGATCTTATAGAAACTTACAAGATTCTTAAGGGGTTGGACAGGCTAGATGCAGGAAGATTGTTCCCGATGTTGGGGAGGTCCAGGACAAGGGGTCACAGCTTAAGGATAAGGGGGAAATCCTTTAGGACCGAGATGAGAAGGAATTTTTTCACACACAGAGTGGTGGGTCTCTGGAACTCTCTGCCACAGAGGGTAGTTGAGGCCAGTTCATTGGCTATATTTAAGAGGGAGTTAGATGTGGCCCTTGTGGCTAAGGGGATCAGAGGGTATGGAGAGAAGGCAGGTACGGGATACTGAGTTGGATGATCAGCCATGATCATATTGAATGGCGGTGCAGGCTCGAAGGGCCGAATGGCCTACTCCTGCACCTAATTTCTATGTTTCTATGTTTCTATGGGAAGGACAAGGCAGATAGAACAGGCAAGGCATTCTAGTCTCCTCCATCTTCTCCATAGAGACTCTGGATCCTTGGCCATTATCCCATGAAAGGCTGTCGGTACAGAGTTTGCACCTCCTCCCTGTGACCGCGTGGGTTTCCTCCGGGTGCTCCGGTTTCCTCCCCCTTCCCAATGACGCAAAGGTTTGTAGGTTTAATTGGTTTCGATAAGATGTACATTTCAGCCCGAGCTTTAGTTTTTTTGTCACCCCTGGTCCTCACCTTTCACCCCACCAGCCGGCGCATACAACAGATAGTCCTCCGCCAGTTTCGCCACCTCCAACGTGACCCCTCCACTCGCCACATCTTCCCATCTCCCCCCCCCCCCCCCCCCCCCCCGTCTGCCTTCCGCAAAGACCGCTCCCTCCGCAACTCCCTTGTCAATTCTTCCCTTCCCTCCCGCTCCACTCCTTCCCCGGGCACTTTCCCTTGCAACCGCAAGAGATGCTACACTTGTCCCTTCACCTCCCCCCTCCATTCCATTCAGTCCTTCCAAGTCCGACAGAGGTTCACCTGCACCTCATCTACTGCATCCGCTGCTCCAGATGCCAGCTGATCGACATCAGAGACACCAAGCGGAGGCTGGGCGATCGTTTCGCCGAACACCTCCGCTCGGTCCGCAATAACCAACCCGACCTCCCGGTGGCTCAGCACTTCAACTCCCCCTCCCACTCCGTATCCATATCCGACCTCTCTGTCCTGGGCCTCCTCCACGGCCAGAGTGAGCAACACCGCAAGTTGGAGGAACAGCACCTCATATTCCGCTTGGGGAGTCTGCATCCTCTGGGCTTAAACATTGAATTTTCTCAATTCTGTTAACCCAGACTGCCTCCCCCCCACCCCACCTCTCCCTCAGCCCTCGGTCTCCTCCTCCTCCTCCTCCTTTTTCCTTTCTTCCCCCCCCGCCTCCCCCCCACCCCCCATCAGTCTGAAGGAGGGTCTCGACCCGAAACGTCGCCTATCTCCCTCGCTCCATAGATGCTGCCGCACCCGCTGAGTTGCTCCAACGTGTTGTGTACCCCCTTTCGTTTTTTTTTGTTTAGTTTAAAGATACAGTGCAGAAACAGGCCCTTCGGCCCACCTAGTCCGGGCAGACCAGCGATCCCCACGCGACGAAACGACACCTATTCCTTTCATCCAGCGATGCCGCCTGTCCCACTGAGTTACTCCAGCATTTTGTCGTCTGTCTTCAGTGTAAACCAGCGTCTGCAGTTCCTTCCGACACTATCCTACACACACTAGGGACAATTTACACTGATACCGAGCCAATTGACCTACAAACCTGCACGTCTTTGGAGTGTGGGAGGAAACCGGAGCTCCCGGGGAAAGCCCACGCAGGTCACGGGGAGAACGTGCAAACTCCGCACAGACAGCACCCGTAGTCGGGATCGAACCCGGGTCTCTGGCGCTGTGAGGCAGCGACTCTACCACCAGAACCTCCGCTTCTTCTGAAAGCCCAGGATTCTCTCTGCAATAATTATTGGAATGGTCAAGATTTTATTTTAATGCTTTTCAAATCTGCTCCTGTGGAAAAAGAATCTCGTGCTTGCTTGAAGCGTTAGAAACATAGAAACATAGAAATTAGGTGCAGGAGTAGGCCATTCGGCCCTTCCAGCCTGCACCGCCATTCAATATGATCATGGCTGATCATCCAACTCAGTATCCCGTACCTGCCTTCTCTCCATACCCTCTGATCCCCTTAGCCACAAGGGCCACATCTACCTCCCTCTTAAATATAGCCAATGAACTGGCCTCAACTACCCTCTGTGGCAGAGAGTTCCAGAGACCCACCACTCTCTGTGTGAAAAAAGTCCTTCTCATCTCGGTCCTAAAGGATTTCCCCCTTATCCTTAAGCTGTGACCCCTTGTCCTGGACCTCCCCAACATCGGGAACAATCTTCCTGCATCTAGCCTGTCCAACCCCTTAAGAATTTTGTAAGTTTCTATAAGATCCCCTCTCAATCTCCTAAATTCTAGAGAGTATAAACCGAGTCTATGCAGTCTTTGTTCATAAGACAGTCCTGACATCCCAGGAATCAGTCTGGTGAACCTTCTCTGCACTCCCTCTATGGCAAGAATGTCCTTCCTCAGATTTGGTTAACACTTGAATACGTTCCTTCGTGATGAGTATAGGAGCAGGGAGGTTCTACTGCAGTTGTACAGGGTTTTGGTGAGGCCACACCTGGAGTATTGCGTTCAGTTTTGGTCTCCTAATCTGAGGAAAGACATTCTTACCATAGAGGGAGCACAGAGAAGGTTCACCAGACTGATTCCTGGGATGGCAGGACTTCCATATGATAGACTCGGCTTGTACTCGCTGGAATTTAGGAGATTGAGAGGCGATCTTATAGAAACTTACAAAATTCTTAAGGGGTTGGACAGGCTAGATGCAGGAAGATTGTTCCCGATGTTGGGGAAGTCCAGAACAAGGGGTCACAGTTTAAGGATAAGGAAGAAGGCTTTTAGGACCGAGATGAGAAAAACATTTTTCACACAGAGAGTGTTGAGTCTGTGGAATTCTCTGCCACAAAAGGTAGTTGAGGCCAGTTCATTGGCTATATTTAAGAGGGAGTTAGATGTGGCCCTTGTGGCTAAAGGGATCAGGGGGTATGGAGAGAAGGCAGGTACGGGATACTGAGTTGGATGATCAGCCATGATCATATTGAATGGCGGTGCAGGCTCGAAGGGCCGAATGGCCTACTGCTGCACCTAATGTCTATGTTTCTATGTTTCTATGTGATAGGAGTAGTATTAGGCCATTCAGCCCATCTACTCCATCACTCAATCATGGCTGATCTATCTCTCCCTCATAACCCCATTCTCCTGCCTTCTCCCCATAACAATAGACAATAGACAATAGACAATAGGTGCAGGAGTAGGCCATTCGGCCCTTCGAGCCAGCACCGCCATTCAATGTGATCATGGCTGATCATCCCCAATCAGTACCCCGTTCCTGCCTTCCATCACGGAGGCACTCTACAAATTCCCTTTCTTGGGGTCCAGTACCAACCTGATTTTCCTAGTCTACCTGCATGTTGAAATCTTCCCATAACAACCACAGCATTACTTTTGCTACATGCCAATTTTATCTGCCTGACTGGTTCCTGGGATGTCAGGACTGTCTTATGAACAAAGACTGCATAGACTCGGTTTATACTCTCTAGAATTTAGGAGATTGAGGGGGGATCTTATAGAAACTTACAAAATTCTTAAGGGGTTGGACAGGCTAGATGCAGGAAGATTGTTCCCGATGTTGGGGAGGTCCAGGACAAGGGGTCACAGCTTAAGGATAAGGGGGAAGTCCTTTAGGACCGAGATGAGAAGGACTTTTTTCACACAGAGAGTGGTGGGTCTCTGGAACTCTGCCACAGAGGGTAGTTGAGGCCAGTTCATTGGCTATATTTAAGAGGGAGTTAGATGTGGCCCTTGTGGCTAAGGGGATCAGAGGGTATGGAGAGAAGGCAGGTACAGGATACTGAGTTGGATGATCAGCCATGATCATATTGAATGGCGGTGCAGGCTCGAAGGGCCGAATGGCCTACTCCTGCACCTAATTTCTATGTTTCTATGTTTCTATCTCCTGATTAACCTCTGACATCCGCACTAATCAAGAATCTGTCAATCTCTGCTTTAAAAATACTTGTGGCCTCCACAGCCGTCTGCGGCAATGAATCCCACAGATTCACCACCCTCTGACTGAAGAAATTCCTCCTTGTCTCCTTCCTGAAGGAACGTCCTTTAATTCTGAGGCTGTGCCCTCTGGTCCTGGACTCTCCCACTAGTGGAAACATCCTCTCCACATCCACTCTATCCGGGCCTTTCATACAGGCGGATGGAAGGGTTGGGTGATTTGTGCAGCTATCTGAAACGTATTTGGCGGTGTGTAATTACTGTAAATGTGTATAATTACTGCCGTGATTATATGGATGTTTACGGATATATTATTACTCTTGGATTGCCTAATTACTCTGTTAAAATCTACAATTACTTAGAGGTCTAAGCGGCTACTATCCTAGTTCTCGGTCGGGTCTGATCTGGATGGTTATTACTCCTGT
The DNA here is from genome assembly GCA_963514005.1 of Raja brachyura. Next base: position 22,370 of record CAUPSL010000366.1, read on the forward strand.
TACTCCTCTCATCAGGTCATCGGTGATAGGAGCTGAGTTGGGCCCCATCAAGTCTACTCCGCCATTCAATCATGGCTGATCTATCTCTCCTTCCCAACCCCATTCTCCTGCCTTCTCCCCATAACCCCTGACACCCGCACTAATCAACAATCTGCCAACCTCCATCCACTGACTTGTGGCCTCCACAGCTAACTGTGGCAAAGAATTCCACAGATTCACCACCTTCTGACTAAGGACATTCCTCCTCATCTCCTTTCTAAAGGTGTGTCCTTTTATTCTGAGGCTGTGCCCTCTGGTCCTAGACTCTCCCCACTAGTGGAAACATCTTCTCCACATCCACTCGATCCAGGCCTTTCACTATTCTGTACGTTTCAATGAGGTCCTTCTAAACTCCAGCGAGTACAGGCCCAGTGCCGACAAACGCTCATCATAGGTTAACCCACTCATTCCTGGGATCATTCTCGTAAACCTGCTCAGGACCCTCTCCAGAGCCAGCACATCCTCGGCTCTGCACTCGCTAGAATAGACTCTTACAGCTCACACCCCAACGGTATGAACATTGACTTCTCTAACTTCAAGTAGCCCTCGCTTTCCCTCTCTCTCCATCCCTCCCCCACCCAAGCAGTTCCAGCCTCAAAGTCTTCTTGTTGAGTCTCAGTGTCTGTAACTCATTTTCACCTAGCCCACAGCTAGATGAAAACGGATCTCGGATGGACTCGGCTTGTCCTCGCTGGAATTTAGAAGATTGAGGGGGGATCTTATAGAAACTTACAAAATTCTTAAGGGGTTGGACAGGCTAGATGCTGGAAGATTGTTCCCGATGTTGGGTAAGTCCAGAACAAGGGGTCACAGTTTAAGGATAAGGGGGAATTCCTTTAGGACCGAGATGAGGAAAACATTTTTCACACAGAGAGTGGTGAGTCTGTGGAATTCTCTGCCACAGAGGGTAGTTGAGGCCAGTTCATTGGCTATATTTAAGAGGGAGTTAGATGTGGCCCTTGTGGCTAAAGGGATCAGGGGGTATGGAGAGAAGGCAGGTACGGGATACTGAGTTGGATGATCAACCATGATCATATTGAATGGCAGTGCAGACTCGAAGGGCCGAATGGCCTCCTCCTGCACCTATTTTCTATGTTTCTATGTTTCTATGTTTCTATGTTTCTATGATCATGGCTGATCATCCAAAATCAGTACCCCGTCCCTGCTTTCTCCTTATGTCCATCACACCCGTACAATACAAGAATCTCTGCCTTAAAAAAATATCCACTGACTTGGCCTCCACAGCCTTCCGTGGGAATGAATTCCACAGATTCACCACCCTCTGTGACTGAAGAAATTCCTCCTCGTGAAAGATATGCAAAAAATTAACGATGATAAAGGAAACAGACCACTGTTCAGAAGGTGATAAGTGATCGGAGCAGAATTAGGCCATTCGGCCCATCAGGTCTATTCCACCATTCAATCGTGGCTGATCTATCATGCGCTGGCCGACCATTGATCGCCCAGCGCACGGGTTCCAGAGTTTAGAGATACGATGTGGAAGCAGTCCAAAGCTTTAAGGTGAAGGGGGAAAGATTTAACAGGTGGGTGTATGGAACGAGCTGCCAGAGGAGGTAGTTGAGGCTGGGACTATCCCAATGTTTAAGAAACAGTTAGGCAGGTACATGGATAGGACAGGTTTGGAGGGATATGGACCAAGCGCAGGCAGGTGGGACTAGTATAGATGGGACATTGTTGGCCGGTGTGGGCAAGTTGGGCCGAAGGGCCTGTTTCCACACTGTATCACTCTGTGACTAGTGTAGATGGGGCATGTTGGCCGGTGTGGGCAAGTTGGGCCGAAGGGCCTGTTTCCACACTGTATCACTCTGTGACTAGTGTAGATGGGGCATGTTGGGCCGGTGTGGGCAAGTTGGGCTGAAGGGCCTGTTTCCACACTGTATCACTCTGTGACTAGTGTAGATGGGACATGTTGGCCGGTGTGGGCAAGTTGGGCCGAAGGGCCTGTTTCCACACTGTATCACTCTGTGACTAGTGTAGATGGGGCATGTTGGCCGGTGTGGGCAAGTTGGGCCGAAGGGCCTGTTTCCACACTGTATCATTCTGGGACTAGTGTAGATGGGGCATGTTGGGCCGGTGTGGGCAGGTTGGGCCGAAGGGCCTGTTTCCACACTGTATCACTCTGTGACTAGTGTAGATGGGGCATGTTGGGCCGGTGTGGGCAAGTTGGGCTGAAGGGCCTGTTTCCACACTGTATCACTCTGTGACTAGTGTAGATGGGGCATGTTGGGCCGGTGTGGGCAAGTTGGGCTGAAGGGCCTGTTTCCACACTGTATCACTCTGTGACTAGTGTAGATGGGGCATGTTGGGCCGGTGTGGGCAAGTTGGGCTGAAGGGCCTGTTTCCACACTGTATCACTCTGTGACTAGTGTAGATGGGACATGTGGGCCGGTGTGGGCAAGTTGGGCTGAAGGGCCTGTTTCCACACTGTATCACTCTGTGACTAGTGTAGATGGGACATGTTGGGCCGGTGTGGGCAAGTTGGGCCGAAGGGCCTGTTTCCACACTGTATCACTCTGTGACTAGTGTAGATGGGACATGTTGGGCCGGTGTGGGCAAGTTGGGCTGAAGGGCCTGTTTCCACACTGTATCGCTCTGGGACTAGTGTAGATGGGACATGTTGGGCCGGTGTGGGCAAGTTGGGCCGAAGGGCCTGTTTCCACACTGTATCACTCTGTGACTAGTGTAGATGGGGCATGTTGGCCGGTGTGGGCAAGTTGGGCTGTGGGGCCTGTTTCCACGCTGTATCACTCTGTGACTCTACGACTCTACACCAGGCCCTTCGGCCCACAGGGTCCATGCTGACCAGCGACCCCCCTGCACACTAGCACTATCCTACAAGCACGAGGGGCAATTCGCCAGTTACGATTTTTTTTACCAAAGCCAATTAACCCACAAACCTGCACGTCTTTGGAGTGTGGGAGGAAACCTGGAGCACCCGGAGAAAACCCACCTGGTCCCAGGGAGAACGTGCAGACTCCGTGCACAGGCAGGATGGGACCCGGGTCTCTGGTGCAGTGAGACAGCAACTCTATCCCTGCACCACCGTGCTGCCCTAATTACTCAAGCCCGTCTGATTACTCTGATGTGATTCATCTCTCGTAGGGTGGCTAATACTGCTGGGTGCAACTGGTACTGTGGACACGTGGCAATCTCATTCATTACTCCAGCCAATGTCATTCATCGGGCCGTGTGTGATTACTCCGGGGAATACTACACGTACAAAGTCACTCAAGAAGGGTGTGTTGGCTCTGGAGAGGGTCCAGAGGAGGTTTACATAGAAACATAGAAACATAGACGGTTACACAAAAAGCTGGAGAAACTCAGCGGGTGCAGCAGCATCTAAGGAGCGAAGGAGATAGGCGACGTTTTGGGTCGAGACCCTTCTTAGAAACATAGACAATAGGTGCAGGAGTAGGCCATTCGGCCCTTCGAGCCTGCACCGCCATTCAATATGATCATGGCTGATCATCCAACTCAGTATCCTGTACCTGCCTTCTCTCCATACCCCCCGGTCCCTTTAGCCACAAGAGCCACATCTAACTCCCTCTTAAATATAGCCAATGAACTGGCCTCAACTACCTTCTGTGGCAGAGAATTCCTCAGACTCACCACTCTCTGTGTGAAAAATGTTTTCCTCATCTCGGTCCTGAAGGAATTCCCACTTATCCTTAAACTGTGACCCCTTGTTCTGGACTTCCCCAACATCGGGAACAATCTTCCTGCATCTAGCCTGTCCAACCCCTTAAGAATTTTGTAAGTTTCTATAAGATCCCCCCTCAATCTTCTAAATTCCAGCGAGGACAAGCCGAGTCCATCCGAGATCCGTTTTCATCTAGCTGTGAGGCTGGAACTGCTTGGGTGGGGGAGGGATGGAGAGAGAGGGGAAGCGAGGGCTACTTGAAGTTAGAGAAGTCAATGTTCATACCGTTGGGGTGTGAGCTGTAAGAGTCTATTCTAGCGAGTGCAGAGCCAAGCATGTGCTGGCTCTGGAGAGGGTCCTGAGCAGGTTTACGAGAATGATCCCAGGAATGAGTGGGTTAACCTATGATGAGCGTTTGTCGGCACTGGGCCTGTACTCGCTGGAGTTTAGAAGGATGAGGGGGCACCTCATTGAAACGTACAGAATAGTGAAAGGCCTGGATCGAGTGGATGTGGAGAGGATGTTTCCACTAGTGGGAGAGTCTAGGACCAGAGGGCACAGCCTCAGAATAAAAGGACACACCTTTAGAAAGGAGATGAGGAGGAATTTCTTTAGTCAGAGGGTGGTGAATCTGTGGAATTCTTTGCCACAGTTAGCTGTGGAGGCCAAGTCAATGGATGGAGATTGGCAGATTTGTGATTAGTGCGGGTGTCAGGGGTTATGGGGAGAAGTTCATTTTACTGCCACGTGTGCCGGGGTACAGTGAAAAGCTTTTGTTGCGAGCTAACCAGCCAGCGGATAAACAATACATGATTACAATCGAGCCGTCCACAGTGTACAGGTATATTACACGGATATTGCCATTTAGTGCAAGATAAAGTCCGGTATTGTTTGATAAAATATATTCTGACTTATTTTTGCAATAGTTAATAGCTCCGGGCCACACTCTAACTGGGGAGTGTGATTACTCTGGGGAGTGTGATTACTCTGGGGAGTGTGATTACTCTGGGGAGTGTGATTACTCCAGGGGATGTCAATATTCCGGGGAATGTAATTACTCTGGGGAGTGTGATTACTCTGGGGAGCGTGATTACTCTGGGGGATGTGATTACTCCAGGGGATGTGAATATTCCGGGGAATGTAAACACTCTGGGGAGTGGGATTACTCTGGGGGATGTGATTACTCCAGGGGATGCAATTACTCTGGGGAATGTAATTACTCTGGGGAATGTAATTACTCTGGGGGATGTAATTACTCTGGGGAGCGTGATTACTCTGGGGAGTGTGATTACTCCGGGGGATGTGATTACTCTGGGGAGTGTGAATACTCTGGGGAGTGTGATTACTCTGGGGGATGTGATTACTCTAGGGAGTGTGATTACTCTGGGGGATGTAATTACTCTGGGGATGTAATTACTCTGGGGATGTGATTACTCTGGGGATGTAATTACTCTGGGGGATGTGATTACTCTGGGGAGTGTGATTACTCTGGGGAATGCAATTACTCTGGGGGATGTGATTACTCTGGGGAATGCAATTACTTTGGGGAATGCAATTACTCTGGGGAATGTGATTACTCTGGGGGATGTGAATATTCCGGGGAATGTAATTACTCTGGGGAGCGTGATTACTCTGGGGGATGTGATTACTCTGGTGAGTGTGATTACTCTGGGAGATGTGATTACTCTGGGGGATGTGATTACTCTGGGGAAGGTGATTACACTCGGGAATGTAATTACTCTGGTGAGTGTGATTACTCTGGGGAAGGTAATTACTCTGGAAAATGTGATTACACTCAGGAATGTAATTACTCTGGGGAGTGTGATTACTCTGGGGAAGGTAATTACTCTGGGGAGTGTGATTACTCTGGGGAGTGTGATTACTCTGGGGAAGGTAATTACTCTGGGGAGTGTGATTACTCTGGGGAAGGTGATTACACTCGGGAATGTAATTACTCTGGTGAGTGTCATTACTCTGGAAAATGTGATTACACTCGGGAATGTAATTACTCTGGGGAGTGTGATTACTCTGGGGAAGGTAATTACTCTGGAATATTTAATTACTCTGGGGAGTGTGATTACTCTGGGGGATGTGATTACTCTGGGGAGTGTGATTACACGAGGGAATGTAATTACTCTGGTGAGTGTGATTACTCTGGAAAATGTGATTACACTCGGGAATGTAATTACTCTGGGGAGTGTGATTACTCTGGGGAGTGTGATTACTCTGGGGAAGGTGATTACTCTGGGGAAGGTGATTACAAGGGGAGTGTGATTACTATAGGGAATGTGATTACTGGGGAATTTGATTATTCCGGGGAATGTGATTAGGGAATGGAATTACTCTGGGGAGTGTGATTACTCCAGGAATGTGATTACTCTGGGGAGTGTAATTAATCTGGGGAATGTGATTACTCTAGGGAATGTAATTACTCTGGAGAATGTGATTACTCTGGGAAAGGTGATTGGGGAGTGTGATTACTCCATAGAATGTAATTACTCCAGGGGAAGGTGATTACTCAAAGGAAGGCGATTATCCTGGGGAAGGTGATTACAAGGGGAATGTGATTACTCTGGGGAATGATTACTCCAGTCAACGTGATTACTCTGGGGAATATGATTACTCCAGCAAATGTGATTACTCCAACAATGTGATTACTCTGGGGAATGTGATTACATATGTGATTGCTCTGGGGGATGTGAATATTCTGGGGAATGTAATTACTTTGGGGAATGTGAATACTCTGGGGAATGTGAATACTCTGGTGAACGTGATTACCCTGGGAATGTGATTACTCTAGGGAGTGTGATTCCTCTGTGGAATATGATTACTCTGGGAATGTGATTACTCTGAGGAATGTGAATATTCCGGGGAATGTGATTACTCCAGGGAATGTTATTACTCTTGGGAATGTGATTATTCCAGTGAATGTGAGTACCCTGGGGAATATGATTACTCCAGTGAATGTGATTACTCTACCGAATGTGATTACTCTGGGGAATGTGATTACTCTGGGGAGTGTGGGGAATGTGATTACTCCAGGAGTGTGATTACTCTAGGTAGTGTGATTACCGTGGGGAGTGTGATTACTCTAGGTAGTGTGATTACCGTGGGGAGTGTGATTACTCTAGGTAGTGTGATTACCGTGGGGAATGTGATTACTCTAGGGAATGTGAATACTCTGGGGAACGTGATTACTCTTGAGAATGTGATACTCTAGGAAATGTGATTATTCTGGGGAAGGTGATTGGAGAGTGATTACTCCATAGAATGTGATTACTCCAGGGGAATGTGATTACTTTGGGGAATGTGATTATTCCAGTGAATGTGATTACAGAATGTGAATACTCTGGGGAGTCTGATTACTCTGGGGAGTGTGATTACTCTGGGGAGTGTGATTACTCTGGGGAGTGTGATTACTCTAGGGAACGTGATTACTCTAGGGAAAGTGATTACTCTTGAGAATGTGATACTCTAGGAAATGTGATTATTCTGGGGAAGGTGATTGGAGAGTGATTACTCCATAGAATGTGATTGCTCCAGGGGAATGTGATTACTCTGGGGAGCGTGATTACTCTGGGGATTGTAATTACTCTGGGGAGAGTGATTACTCCAGGGAATGGGATTACTCTGTGGTATGTGATTACTCTAGCTGTGTGATTACTCCAGGGAATGGGATTACTCTGTGGTATGTGATTACTCTAGCTGTGTGATTACTCCAGGGAAGGTGATTACTCTGTGGTATGTGATTACTCTAGCTGTGTGATTACTCCGGGGAAGGTGATTACTCTGTGGTATGTGATTACTCTAGCTGTGTGATTACTCCAGGGAATGGGATTACTCTGTGGTATGTGATTACTCTGAGGATTTGATTGCAGGGTGGTGTGATTACTCAGTGGAACGTTGTTACTCTGTGGAATATTATTGCTCTGTAGAATGCGATTACTCTGCGGCATGCCGTTACTCCAGAAATGTGATAATTCTGGTGTACGTAAGTCTCCTTTAGGTTATAGTTACTCTGTGGACTTGATGACAGTCTGGAATGTAATTAGGTTGAGTTCTGTTTAGTTTAGTGTAGAGATACAGCGCGGAAACAGGCCCTTTGGCCCACCGGGTCCGTGCCGACCAGCGATCCCCGCACACTAACACCATCCTACACACACTGGGGACAATGTCTACATTTATACCCAAGCCAATTAACCAACAAACCTCCACGTCTTTGGAGTGTGGGAGGAAACCGAAGATCTCGGAGAAAACCCACGCAGGTCACGGGGAGAGCGTGCAAACTCCGTACAGACAGCGCCCGTAGTCGGAGTGGAACCCGGGTCTCTGGCGCTGTGAGGCAGCAACTCTGCCGCTGTGCCACCGTGCATGTGTGATTGCATTGGGGGAGATAATTCTTCTTGATAAAGTGACACAAGTTATGGGGAGAAGGCAGGAGAATGGGGTTAGGAGGGACATAGAAACATAGAAACATAGAAATTAGGTGCAGGAGTAGGCCATTCGACCCTTCGAGCCTGCACCGCCATTCAATATGATCATGGCTGATCATCCAACTCAGTATCCTGTACCTGCCTTCTCTCCATACCCTCTGATCCCTTTAGCCACAAGGGCCACATCTAACTCCCTCTTAAATATAGCCAATGAACTGGCCTCAACTACCTTGTGTGGCAGAGAGTTCCAGAGACCCACCGAAGGGAGAGATAGATCAGCCATGATTGAATGGCGGAGTAGACTTGAAGGGCCGAATGGCCTAATTCTACTATCACTTATGAACTCAGCAACATTGCAAACCTCCGCCTCCCCCCCCCGATGGGCCGAATGGCCTAAATCTACTCCTATTCCTTCTAACCTTAAGATTATTAATTATCTTATGAACATTAATTACTCTGGGGAGTGCGATTATTGGGGGGAATTATACATCTGTTTGAACACCTCCGCTCAGTCCGCCTAAACCCACCCGATCTCCCGGTTGCTCAACACTTCAACTCCCCCTCCCATTCCCACACTGACCTTTCTGTCCTGGGCCTCCTCCACTGTCAGAGTGAGGCCCAGCGCTAATTGGAGGAACAGCACCTCATATTTCACTTGGGGCAGCTCACACCCCAGCGGTACGAACATTGACTTCTCTCACTTCAAGTAGCAATAGCCAATAGGTGCAGGAGTAGGCCATTCGGCCCTTCGAGCCACCCTTGCTTTCCCTCTCTATCCATCCCCTCCCCCTTCCCAGTTCCCCCACACCAGTCTCACTACCACTACATTCTATCTCTGTCCCGCCCACTCCCCCTGACATCAGTCTGAAGAAGGGTCCTGACCCGAAACATCGCCCATTCCTTCTCCCCAGAGATGCTGCCCGTCCCGCTGAGTTACTCCAGCACTTTGTGTTGTCTTCGGTTTAAACCAGCGTCTGCAGTTCCTTCCCGCACATATGATTGAGTGATGGATGTGATCTGCTGCTTGTTGCAAGCTTCCAACACATACTTTCTCCAGGGAATGTGATTACTGGGGTATGAGGGCTCACTCCTAGATTGGACTGCTCCGGGAAAGGTGAGTATTCTGGGGAATGTGATTACTCTACTGAAGCTGTGATTACCCGTGAAGTGGCTGTGGGTGTGAAATTACTTTAGACGTTCAGAAGTTCACTTTCAAAAGCGATGGGAGCAGAATTAGGCCATTCGGCCCATCGAGTCTACCCCGCCATTCAATCGTGGCTGATCTATCTCTCCCTCCCAACCCCATTCTCCTGCCCTCTCCCCATAACCCCTGACACCCGCACTAATCAAGAATCTATCTAACCATATAACCATATAACAATTACAGCACGGAAACAGGCCATCACGGCCCTTCAAGTCCGTGCCGAACAACTTTTTTCCCTTAGTCCCACCTGCCTGCACTCATACCATAACCCTCCATACCCTTCTCATCCATATGCCTATCCAATTTATTTTAGGCGACTACAGGCAACTAGGCTGTCCCCACATGGTCTATGGTGTCGCCTGTATGGCCGTGAGTAGCCTCCTCCGTCACCCAAAGAGTCGTAGCGGTTTTCTGGTCTCCCCTAGATTTTAAAATGTTCAAAACCTTTCTGCGACAACACTGGTCGGCACGGACTCGATGGGCCGAAGGGCCTTCATCCACTCTGTATCTCGAAAGTAAAGTTTAAAATCCCCTCCAAACAATAGACACTAGGCAACAGGTGCAGGAGTAGGCCATTCGGCCCTTCGAGCCTGCACCGCCATTCAATGTGATCATATAACCATATAACAATTACAGCACGGAAACAGGCCTTCTCGGCCCTTCCAGTCCGTGCTGAACAACTTTTTTCCCATAATCCCACCTGCCTGCACTCATACCATAACCTTCCATACCCTTCTCATCCATATGCCTATCCAATTTATTTTTAAATGATACCAACGAACCTGCTGCCACCACTTCCACTGGAAGCTCATTCCACACCGCTACCACTCTCTGAGTAAAGAAGTTCCCCCTCATGTTACCCCTAAACCTCTGTCCCTTAATTCTAAAGTCATGTCCTCTTGTTTGAATCTTCCCTATTCTCAAAGGGAAAAGCTTGTCCACATCAACTCTGTCTATCCTTCACATCATTTTAAAGACCTCAATCAAGTCCCCCCTTAACCTTCTGCGCTCCTTAGAATAAAGACCTAACTTGTTCAACCTATCTCTGTAACTTAGCTGTTGAAATCCAGGCAACATTCTAGTAAACATATCTGTCTCTGCCTTGGAAATATCCACTGCCTTGTGGCCTCCACAGCCGTCTGTGGCAATGAGTTCCATTCACTTATATCCCCGGTTTGGATCAGTTACAAAGTGGGAAACGTGGTATCATAGGTGAGGGTTTTCAGATTCTTGGCTCAGATTTTATTTCATTCAAAGGCTGCAATTCAATGCCGGCTTTTATTGTCTGGTCCTAACTTCCTTGAACTGTGGAAGGGTCAACCAAGAATGAGTGGGTTAACGTACGATGAGTGCTTGATTCTCACCGGGCCTGTACTCGCTGGGGTTTAGGCTGAAGCTCACCGAACAGTGAAAGGCCCGGATAGAGTGGATGTGGACATCAGGCACAGCAGAATGAGTGGGTTAACCTGCGATGAGCGTTTGTCGGCACTGGGCCTGTTGTACTCGCTGGAGTTTAGAAGGATGAGGGGAGGACCTCATTGATACGTACAGAATAGTGAAAGGCCTGGATAGAGTGGATGTGGAGAGGATGTTTCCACTGGTGGGAGAGTCCAGGACCAGAGGGCACAGCCTCAGAATTAAAGGACGTTCCTTTTAGGAAGGAGATGAGGAGGAATTTCTTCAGTCAGAGGGTGGTGAATCTGTGGAATTCTTTGCCACAGACGGCTGTGGAGGCCACAAGTCAGTGGATATTTATAAGGCAGAGACAGATAGATTCTTGATTAGTGCGGGTGTCAGGGGTTATGGGGAGAAGGCAGGAGAATGGGGTTGGGAGGGAGAGATAGATCAGCCATGATTGAATGGCGGAGTAAACTAGATGGGCCGAATGGCCTAATTATGCTCCTAGGACCTATGAACAGGCCATTCGGCCCATCATGGGCTTGCCGACCACCCATACTAACCCCATTTACATCGCTCCATAGCCTTTTGCACCTGGTGTCGATCGTTGTGCTTGGTGCACCTGGCGAGAGACTCAGTCCCCACCACCCCCCCTCAGGTAGTCCGCTCCACCCCCAGGGTGGCACAATGTCTCCTCACATCCGGCCGGGCGGGCGGGCGGGCAGGCTTGCTGCCTTCCAAAGCCCTGTCCCACCGTACGAGTTCATTCCAAGAGCTCTCCCGAGTTTTTAAAAAAAATCAAACTCGTGGTAGGCACGGAGAATGAACGTAGCGGGTGCGTCGGAGCTCAGGGACGTCTCTTAGCGGCTCGTATCGCTAACGGCAGGTACTTGGGAAGACTCGCTAATGGCAGGTCAGCTCGGGAAGACTCGTAAGGATATTTCAACACGTCGAAAAATGTCCACGAGAGCCCCGAGTACCGACGAGCGGCCGTTACCGTAAATCTCCGAGTTCGAATCGGGGGCAAACTCGGGAGAGCTCTTGGAATGAACTTGTACAGTGGGACAGGGGTTTTAAGCGCCTGTCCCACTTGGACAACCTAATCCACAAGTTTGGAAGACCCTGGACGAGTTGAAAAAAATGTCAAGGTCGTGTTGACTTGCCGAAGTGAAAGACCTCCTGAGACCTCCCATGACTAAGTCTACATAGAAACATAGACAATAGGTGCAGGAGTAGGCCATTCGGCCCTTCACTGCCTGCTGTAGCTGCATGCTTACTTTCATAGACTGATGGACAAGGACCCCCAGATCCCGTTGTACATAGAAACATAGAAACATAGAAATTAGGTGCAGGAGTAGGCCATTCGGCCCTTCGAGCCTGCACCGCCATTCGTTATGATCACGGCTGATCATCCAACTCAGTGTCCCGTACCTGCCTTCTCTCCATACCCCCTGATCCCCTTAGCCACAAGGGCCACATCTAACGCCCTCTTAAATATAGCCAATGAACTGGCCTCAACTACCTTCTGTGGCAGAGAATTCGACAGATTCACCACTCTCTGTGTGAAAAATGTTTTTCTAATTTCGGTTTAAAGGAATTCCCCCTTATCCTTAGACTGTGACCCCTTGTTCTGGACTTCCCCAACATCGGGAACAATCTTCCTGCATCTAGCCTGTCCAACCCCTTAAGAATTTTGTAAGTTTCTATAAGATCCCCCCTCAATCTTCTAAATTCCAGCGAGTACTAGCCGAGTCTATCCAGTCTTTCCTCATATGGAAGTCCTGACATCCCACGACTATGTCTACGACCTCCCACGACCATGTCTACGACATCCCACGACCATGTCTATGACCTCCCACGACCATGTCTACAACCTCCCACGACCATGTCTACGACATCCCACTACAATGTCTACGACCTCCTCCGACCCCCCTCGACCTCGGTCTTCCACACCTAAGACCAACTACGACTCGCTACGAGTGGAAAATGATCGCATGATAAAATGATGACATGTTTGCATTTTGTTTCTCGGGCCAGTTACCGACCCACGACTACCCACGACTATCTACGACTACCATCACGACCCACTATGACCAACCCACGAGTAAAAAGTATCCATTTTGTCCATGACGACTTTTTTTTTACTCATGGACATTTTTGATCGGGCTGGGGAAATCGCCGCGACCTGCTTGAGGCCGCGAGCACGCGGAGACCACTCAGGAGCACGAGGAAGAGTTCCCAAGACCTCCTACAACCTCGTGGCGACCATGCTGCAAGTATGAGTCAAGGGCAAACCCGGCAGAGGTCGTGAATTAGGTCATGAAAGTGGGACAGGGGCTTTATGCTCCTGTCCCACTGAGATGATTTTTTAGGCGACTACAGGCGACTAGGCTGTCCCCACATGGTCTATGGTGTCGCCTGTATGGCCGTGAGTAGCCTCCTCCGTCACCCAAAGAGTCGAAGCGGTTTTCTGGTCTCCCCTGGATTTTAAAATGTTCAAAACCTTTCAGCGACAACACTGGCCGGCACGGACTCGATGGGCCGAAGGGCCTTCATCCACTCTGTATCTCAAAAGTAAAGTTTAAAATCCTCTCCAAACAATAGACGATAGACAATAGGTGCAGGAGGAGGCCATTCGGCCCTTCGAGCCAGCACCGCCATTCAATGTGATCATGGCTGATCATCCCCAATCAGTTCCCCGTTCCTGCCTTCTCCCCATATCCCCTGACTCCGCTATCTTTAAGATCCCTATCTAGCTCTCTCTTGAAAGCATCCAGAGAACCGGCCTCCACCGCCCTCTGAGGCAGAGAATTCCACAGACTCACCACCCTCTGTGAGAAAAAAGTGTTTCCTCGTCTCCGTTCTAAATGGCTTACTCCTTATTCTTAAACTGTGTCTGGCCGCTGGTTCTGGACTCCCCCAACATCGGGAACATGTTTCCTGCCTCTAGCTTGTCCAAACCCTTAACAATCTTAGGGTTACACAAAATGCTGGAGGAACTCAGCGGGTGCAGCAGCATCTATGGAGCGAAAGAGATAGGCGACGTTTTGGGCCGAAACCCTTCTGCAGACTGGATAATCTTGCATGTTTCAATGAGATATCCTCTCATCCTTCTAAACTCCAGAGTGTACAAGCCCAGCCGCTCCAAACCTCTGCCGTCGGGTGACATTTCCTGATATCTACCGACACCCACCCCCCCCCCCCCCCCCCCCACCTCCCTCCACCTCCCTCCAAATCTGCACCCCTCCAGATTTCCGAATTGGGACGGGGGATGAGGAGTGGGCGGAGGGGAGAGAGGGGACGGATGGAGAGGGAGACCGGGAGCAGGCTGTGTTTATCTGTGGCAATAACAATGCAGCCTCTCACGGCCGGGACAGGCCTGATCACAGCCGTGGGATTTTAATAGCAGGCTGTCAGCCACTAATAACACAGTATTAACCTCGGCATCCAACCTCGCTGCTCGCGGAGAGAGAGCAGGGACTGAACCTGGTGCACAATCACGAGAGGAATAGATCGGGCAGAGTCTCTTGCCCAGAGTAGGGGAATCGAGGACCGGAGGACACAGGTTCAAGGTGAAGGGGGAAAGATTTAATTGGAATCTGAGGGGTAACTTTTTCACACAAAGGGTGGTGGGTGTATGGAACGAGCTGCCGGAGGAGGTAGTTGAGGCTGGGACTATCCCAACGTTTCAGAAACAGTTAGACAGGTACATGGATAGGACAGGTTTGGAGGGATGTGGACCAAACGCAGGCAGGTGGGACTAGTGTAGCTGGGGCATGTTGGCCGGTGTGGGCAAGTTGGGCCGAAGGGCCTGTTTCCACACTGTATCACTCTGTGACTAGTGTAGATGGGACATGTTGGGCCGGTGCGGGCAGGATGGGCCGAAGGGCCTGTTTCCACACTGTATCACTCTGTGACTAGTGTAGATGGGACATGTTGGGCCGGTGTGGGCAAGTTGCGCTGAAGGGCCTGTTTCCACACTGTATCACTCTGTGACTAGTGTAGATGGGGCATGTTGGGCCGGTGCGGGCAGGATGGGCCGAAGGGCCTGTTTCCACACTGTATCACTCTGTGACTAGTGTAGATGGGGCATGTTGGGCCGGTGCGGGCAGGATGGGCCGAAGGGCCTGTTTCCACACTGTATCACTCTGTGACTAGTGTAGATGGGACATGTTGGGCCGGTGTGGGCAGGATGGGCCGAAGCGCCTGTTTCCACACTGTATCACTCTGTGACTAGTGTAGATGGGGCATGTTGGGCCGGTGTGGGCAAGTTGGGCCGAAGGGCCTGTTTCCACACTGTATCACTCTGTGACTAGTGTAGATGGGGCATGTTGGGCTAGTGTGGGCAAGTTGGGCCGAAGGGCCTGTTTCCACACTGTATCACTCTGTGACTAGTGTAGATGGGACATGTTGGGCCGGTGTGGGCAGGATGGGCCGAAGGGCCTGTTTCCACACTGTATCACTCTGTGACTCCATGGGGCTCGCGGCGCCAGAGACCTGGGTTCAATCCTGACTACGGGTGCTGTCTGTGCGGAGTTTGCACGTTCTCCCCGTGACCTGCATGGGTTTTCTCCGAGATCTTCGGTTTCCTCCCACACTCCAAAGACGTGCAGGTCTGTCGGTCAATTGGCTCGGTGTAAATGTAAATTGTCCCTAGTGTGTGTAGGATAGTGTTAGTGTGCGGGGATCGCTGGTCGGTGCGGACCCGGTGGGCCGAAGGGCCTGTTTCCCCGCTGTATCTCTAGCACTACAAACAAAAGACCGGCGGGGATGTTGGGCTACATCAGCACTTTGTGCCTCAAACACTCGGCTCAACGATGCAGGAGGGAACTGCAGGCGCTGGTCTACAACAAAGACAAACGCAAAGTGCTGGAGTAACTCAGCGGGAGAGGCAGCAGCGTCTCTTGGCGAGAGGGGACGGGCGACCTTTCGGGTTCCACCTGCCTGCTTGGAAACAGGCCCTTTGGCCCAACTTGCCCACACCAGCCAACATGGAGGTTCACCAGACTGATTCCTGGGATGGCAGGACTTCCAACTGAAGAAAGGCTGGATAGACTCGGCTTGTACTGGCTAGAATTTAGAAGATTGAGGGGGGATCTTATAGAAACTTACAAAATTCTTAAGGGGTTGGACAGGCTAGATGCAGGAAGATTGTTCCCGATGTTGGGGAGGTCCAGAACAAGGGGTCACAGGTTAAGGATAAGGGGGACATCTTTTAGGACGGAGATGAGAAGATCATTTTTCACACAGAGAATGGTGAATCTGTGGAATTCTCTGCCACAGAAGGTAGTTGAGGCCAGTTCATTGGCTATATTTAAGAGGGAGTTAGATGTGGCCCTTGTGGCTAAGGGGATCAGGGGGTATGGAGAGAAGGCAGGTACGGGATACTGAGTTGGATGGTCAGCCATGATCATATTGAATGGCGGTGCAGGCTTGAAGGGCCGAATGGCCTACTCCTGCACCTATTTTCTATGTTTCTATGTTTCTATGTCCCAGCTATACTAGTCCCATCTGCCTACTTTGAAACAGGCCCTTCGGCCCAACTTGCCCACGCCAACCAACATGTCCCATCTACACTAGTCCACCTGCCTGCGTTTGGTCCACATCCCTCCAAACCTGTCCTATCCATGTACCTGTCTAACTGTTTCTTAAACGTTGGGATAGTCCCAGCCTCAACTACCTCCTCTGGCAGCTCGTTCCATACACCCACCACCCTTTGTGTGAAAAACTTACCCCTATTAAATTCCTATTAAATCTTTCCCCCTTCACCTTAAACCTGTGTCTTCTCGTCCTCAATTCCTCTACTGTGTGTATCTACCCGATCTAATCCTCTCATGATTTTATACACCTCTATAAGATCACCCCTCATCCTCCTGCGCTCCAAGGAACAGAGACCCAGCCTGCTCAACCTCTCCCTGTAGCTCACACGCTCAAGTCATAGAAACATAGAAAATAGGTGCAGGTGGAGGCCATTCGGCCCTTCGAGCCAGCACCGCCATTCAATATGATCATGGCTGATCGTCCCCTATCAATAACCCGTGCCTGCCTTCTCCCCATATCCCTTGACTCCACTAGCCCCTAGAGCTCTATCCAACTCTCTCTTAAATCCATCCAGTGATTTGGCCCCCACTGCCCTCTGTGGCAGGGAATTCCACAAATTCACAACTCTCCGGGTGAAAAAGGTTTTTCTCACCTCAGTCTTAAATGACCTCCCCTTTATTCTAAGACTGTGTGGCCCCTGGTTCTGGACTCGCCCAACATTGGGAACATTTTTCCTGCATCTAGCTTGTCCAGTCCTTTTATAATTGTATATGTTTCTATAAGATCCCCCCCCCATCCTTCTAAGCTCCAGTGAATACAAGCCTAGTCTTTTCAATCTTTCCTCATATGACAGTCCCGGCATCCCAGGGATCAATCTGGTGAACCGACGCTGCACGGCCTCAATCACAAGGATGTCCTTCCTCAAATTAGGAGACTAGAACTGTACACAATACTCCAGATGTGGTCTCACCAGAGCCCTATACAACTGCAGAAGGACCTCTTTGCTCCTGTACCCACCTCAACCCGACTATATCAGGGGACAAGGAACTTGCTTGGGAAGTTCAACATGTCCTCAACAACCCTCACCAACTTCCACAGAGGCGTCACAGAAAGCATTTTAGCGGGAACAGCTCCACCCAAGAAAACGCAGACCATCGCACATCGCACAGAAATCACAGACCAAAACTGTACACAATAGACCAAAACTGTACACAATACTCCAGTTGTAGTCTCACCAGAGCCCGGTACAACTGCAGAAGAACCTCTCTACTCCTGTACTGAAATCCTCTTGTTATGTCCCGGCAACATCCTCGTGAATCTTCTCTGTACCCTTGACAAGCTGAAGGCCATCCCTCCACATTACCACCCTTATCCCTAACCAGTCTGAAGAAGTTGACTCGACCCGAAACGTCACCCGTCCCTTCTCTCCAGAGACGCTGCCCGTCTCCGCGCTGAGTTGCTCCAGCATTTTGTGTCCGTCCACAGCTGAAGGGAGTGGCTTTGAGTATGAAGCTGATCGAGAATATGCTCTGGTCCTCAACCGATGTTCTGCGTTTGAACTCAAACCTGTGCTCCAGGTCTTGTTCCTCGAAACAATAGGTTGAAAATCTCTGCATTGTGAAGACTGATTCATCAATTAGTTTAAATTAATTAATTGCCACTTGGTTTACAATAAGTATACACTGTACTCACCAGGGAAAGTCCAACAGCATTGACTAAGTAAAGTTCCTGCCATTAAAACGGAAGAATTGGGGTCTGTTATAACGTTAGAAAGACAGAGCCGTAATCCTTTGGAAACCAGCATAGGATGATCGAATAACCAGCCCGACCTCCCGGTGGCACTGATCTACATCGGTGAGACCAAGCGGAGGCTGGGCGATCGTTTCGCCGAACACCTCCGCTCGGTCCACAATGACCAACCCGACCTCCCGGTGGCTCAGCACTTCAACTCCCCCTCCCATTCCGTATCCGACCTCTCGGTCCTGGGCCTCCTCCACGGCCAGGGTGAGCAACACCACAAGTTGGAGGAGCAGCACCTCATATTCCGCTTGGGGAGTCTGCATCCTCTGGGCTTAAACATTGAATTTTCTCAATTCTGTTAACCCAGGCTGCCTCCTCCCCTCCCCACCTCTCCCTCAGCCCTCGGGCCCTGGCATTCCTTCTCTCTCTATCTCTCCCCCACCCAAGTCTCATTTTCACACTACGAACAGCTTACAATGGCCTGTTTCCTTCATCATCGATACTTTTTTGCATATCTTTCATTCATTGTTCTTTATCTCTCCACATCACCGTCTATATCTCTCGTTTCCCTGATCCCTAACCAGTCTGAAGAAGGGTCTCGACCCGAAACGTCGCCTATCTCCTTCGCTCCTTAGATGCTGCTGCACCCGCTGAGTTTCTCCAGCTTTTTGTGTAACCAATTAAATTCTTGCTTTGCTTCAGCACAACAGAACATAGTAGTCATTGACTACAAAACAGATCAGTGTGTCCATATACCGTACAAGTACAGGAGCAGGGAGGTTCTACTGCAGTTGTACAGGGTCTTGGTGAGGCCACACCTGGAGTATTGCGTACAGTTTTGGTCTCCAAATCTGAGGAAAGACATTCTTGCCATAGAGGGGGTACAGAGAAGGTTCACCAGACTGATTCCTGGGATGTCAGGACTTTCATATGAGGAAAGACTGGATAGACTCGGCTTGTACTCGCTGGAATTTAGAAGATTCAGGGGGGATCTCATAGAGACTTACAAAATTCTTAAGGGGTTGGACAGGCTAGATGCAGGAAGATTGTTCCCGATGTTGGGGAATTCCAGAACAAGAGGTCACAGCTTAAGGATAAGGGGAAATCCTTTAGGACCAAGATGAGAAAATCATTTTTCACACAGAGAGTGGTGAATCTGTGGAATTCTCTGCCATGGAAGGTAGTTGAGGCCAGTTCATTGGCTATATTTAAGAGGGAGTTAGATGTGGCCCTTGTGGCTAAAGGGATCAGGGGGTATGGAGAGAAGGCAGGTACGGGATACTGAGTTGGATGATCAGCCATGATCACATTGAATGGTGGTGTAGGCTCGAAGGGCCGAATGGCCTACTCCTGCACCTATTTGCTATGATTCTATGATTATATAAATACATACACACATGAATAAATAAACTGATAAAGTGCAAATAACAGATGGAGGGATATTAATGATCAGAGTTTTGTCCGAGCCAGGTTTAATAGCCTGATGGCTGTGGGGAAGTAGCTATTCCTGAACCTGGTCGTTGCAGTCCTCAGGCTCCTGTACCTTCCACCTGAAGGTAGCAGGGAGATGAGTGTGTGGCCAGGATGGTGTGGGTCCTTGATGATGCTGCCAGCCTTTTTGAGGCAGCGACTGCGATAAATCCCCTCGATGGAAGGAAGGTCAGAGCCGATGATGGACTGGGCAGTGTTTACTACTTTTTGTAGTCTTTTCCTCTCCAGGGCGCTCAAGTTGCCGAACCAAGCCACGATGCAACCAGTCAGCAAGCTCTCTACTGTGCACCTGTAGAAGTTAGAGAGCGTCCTCCTTGACAGACCAACTCTCCGTAATCTTCTCAGGAAGTAGAGGCGCTGATGAGCTTTCTTGATGATTGCATCAGTGTTCTCGGACCAGGAAAGATCTTCACAGATGTGCACGCCCAGGAATTTCTAGCTCTTGACCCTTTCAACCATCGACCCATTGATATCAACGGGACTGCGGGTCCCCATCCTGCCCCTTCCAAAGTCCACAATCATGCGTAATGCACGGCCATGCGCCCGTCGTGTCGCGTAAACGAAGCATAAATGACGGGCAAATGACCCCCAAGTGGGACAGGCCCCGTAGAGCCGCTGCCTCACAGCGCCGGAGACCCGGGGTTCGATCCCGACTGCGGGTGCTGCTGTGTGCGCGGAGTTTGCACGTTCTCCCCGTGACCTGCGTGGGTTTTCTCCGGGGGGCTCCGGTTCCCGCCCACACTCCAAAGGCAAACCGATTTGGTGGCTAATCGGCCTTGGGTAGCAATGTAAAATTGTTCCTAGTGTGTTTTGGGTTACGTTGGTGTGCTGGGGATCGTAGGTCGGCACCGACCCGCTGGGCCGAAGGGCCTGTTTCCTCGCTGTAATTTTAAACTAAATTCCACCAAGACAACGTGACGTATCCATTTGATGAACCAGATCCCGAGAATAGTCGGGCTTTACATTCATAGCAGTTGTTTTAATAACTGCTTTATCATTTCCTTCATCTCCTCATTCGCTCGACTCCCGTTGATCCAAGATGTCAAGATAGAAACATAGAAACATAGAAAATAGGTGCAGGAGTAGGCCATTCGGCCCTTCGAGCCTGCACCGCCATTCAATATGATCATGGCTGATCCTCCAACTCAGTATCCCGTACCTGCCTTCTCTCCATACCCTCTGATCCCCTTAGCCACAAGGGCCACATCTAACTCCCTCTTAAATATAGCCAATGAACTGGCCTCAACTACCCTCTGTGGCAGAGAATTCCAGAGACCCACCACTCTCTGTGTGAAAAAAGTCCTTCTCATCTTGGTCCTAAAGGATTTCCCCCTTATCCTTAAGCTGTGACCCCTTGTCCTGGACCTCCCCAACATCGGGAACAATCTTCCTGCATCTAGCCTGTCCAACCCCTTAAGAATCTTGTAAGTTTCTATAAGATCCCCTCTCAATCTCCTAAATTCTAGAGAGTATAAACCGAGTCTATGCAGTCTTTGCAATAATGTCCTTCCTCAGATTTGGAGACCAGAACTGTACGCAATATTCCAGGTGTGGCCTCACCAAGACCCTATACAACTGAAGTAGAACCTCCCTGCTCCTGTACTCAAGATAGGCTTCTCATACAAGAACGATCCCAGGAATGAGTGGGTTAACATATAATGAGCGTTTGTCGGCACCTGGGCCTGTACTCGCTGGAGTTTAGAAGGATGAGGGGGGGGGACCTCATTGAAACTTACAGAACAGTGAAAGGCCTGGATAGAGTGGATGTGGAGAGGATGTTTCCACTAGTGGGAGAGTCTAGGACCAGAGGTCACAGCCTCAGAATTAAAGGGCGTTCCTTTAGGAAGGAGATGAGGAGGAATTTCTTCGGTCAGAGGGTGGTGAATCTGTGGGATTCATTGCCACAGACGGCTGTGGAGGCCACAAGTCAGTGGATATATTTAAGGCAGAGATAGATAGATTCTTGATTAGTACGGGTGTCAGGGGTTATGGGGAGAAGGCAGGAGAATGGGGTTGGGAGGGAGAGATAGATCAGCCATGATTGAATGGTGGAGTGGTCTAGATGGGCCGACTGGCCTAATTCTGCAATTACATTATTAACACATTACCTTATGAACCCAAGAAGGGGGGGGGGGGGGGGGGGGGAGTGCTCTCGGCTGCCCGCTGCTGTGAGCCACGAATTGCCAACCGACACTCGCCCCGTCCCCGAGTTCTACGCTACACACAGGGGACAATTCTCAGAAGAAGATTCACCTACAAACCCACGTTCTCTTAGCCACGAACCGCACGCTCGCCATCTCAATCTAACACTAAATTGGTTAACATAGAAACATAGACAATAGGTGCAGGAGGAGGCCATTCGGCCCTTCGAGCCAGCACCGCCATTCATTGTGATCATGGCTGATCATCCCCTATCAATAACCCGTGCCTGCCTTCTGCCCATATCCCTTGACTCCACTAGCCCCTAGAGCTCTATCCAACTCTCTCTTAAATCCATCCAGTGATTTGGCCTCCACTGCCCTCTGTGGCAGGGAATTCCACAAATTCGCAACTCTCTGGGTGAAAAAGTTTTTTCTCAGCTCAGTCTTAAATGACCTCCCCTTTATTCTAAGACTGTGGCCCCTGGTTCTGGACTCACCCAACATTGGGAACGTTTTTCCTGCATCTAGCTTGTCCAGTCCTTTTATAATTTTAAAAGAAGGAACTGCAGATGCTGGAGAATCGAGGGTTACACAAAAAGCTGGAGAAACTCAGCGGGTGCAGCAGCATCTAAGGAGCGAAGGAGATAGGCGACGTTTCGGGTCGAGACCCTTCTTCAGACCCAAGACCCCGTCCGAAGAAGGGTCTCGACCCGAAACGTCGCCTATCTCCTTCACTCCTAGATGCTGCTGCACCCGCTGAGTTTCTCCAGCTTTTTGTGTACCCCTTTTATAATTGTATGTGTTTCTATAAGATCCCCCCCTCAGCCTTCCAAACTCCAGTGAATACAAGCCTAGTCTTTTCAATCTTTCCTCATATGACAGTCCCGCCATCCCAGGGATCAATCTGGTGAACCTACGCCGCACTGCCTCAATCACAAGGATGTCCTTCCTCACATTAGGAGACCAAAACTGTACACAATACTCCAGGTGTGGTCTCACCAGAGCCCTGTACAACTGCAGAAGGACCTGTACCCACCTCAACCCGACTATATCAGGGGACAAGGAACTTGCTTAGGAAGTTCAACATGTCCTCAACGACCCTCACCAACTTCCACAGAGGCGTCACAGAAAGCATTTTAGCGGGAACAGCTCCACCCACGAAATCGCAGACCATCGCACACAAACCAACCTCCCTTCCATTGACTCCATCCGCACCTCACGCTGCCCCGGCAAGGCCAGCAGCATCATCAAGGACCAGTCTCACCCCGGCCACTCCCTCTTCCCCCCTCTCCCATCGGGCAAGAGGCACAGAAGTGTGAAAACGAACGCACACACCTCCACAGCTGGTGGAGCCACCACCTCGCAGCGCCAGAGACCCGGGTTCGATCCTGACCTCGGGCGCTATCTTTTTGGAGTTTGCATGTTCTCCCTGTGACCGCGCGGGTTTCCCTAGATGCTTGCCGGACACGTTTTTCACACGGAGGGCAGTGGGTGGCTGGAACGGTAGTGTGTGTGTGTTGACTGGTGAGATCGACTATCGGGTTTAAGGGAACGTAGGCCTATGTGTAAACGGGTGGTTAATGGGCGGGCACGGGCTACTGGATGGGCCGAAGGGCCTGCTTCTATGCTCTACGCCTCCGTGGGAATAGCCTTGTGCAAATCCAAATGGCGCCAGAGACCCCGGTCCGATCCTGACCTCGGGAGCCGTCTGTGTGGAGTTTGCACGCTCTCCCCGCGACCTGCGTAGTGTTTCCTCCCCGGGTGCTCCGGTTCCCTCCCACACTCCAAAGGCGTGCAGGTTTGTAAATTAACTGGCCCGGTATAATTCCAAATTGCCCCCAGTGTGTGTGTGGGACGGTGTTAGCGTGCGGGGATCGCTGGTCGGCACGGACTCGGTGGGCCGAAGGGCCTGTTTCCAGCACTGGGCCTCCAAACTAACCTGAACCAAACTAAAATAATTGAACGCGCTTCCCAACTCAGCCATTACACCGGTGTCTACCAGAGAATCACTTTGTCTGGTTTGAACGTGGCCGCATCTTAGTTTGGGCCTAGGTGGAGCTGATGAGGCCTGTTTCCTTGCTGTATCTCGAAGGCCTCAAGACCCTGTGTGTCCCACTTAGGAAACCTGAACGGAAACCTCTGGAGACTTTGCGCCCTACCCAAGTTTCCGTGCGGTTCCCGGAGGTTTTTGACAGTCTCCCTGATGGTCGCCTTTTTTTCACCCAGTTGTAATTCCACCAGGGAGGTCTTACCTTCCACTACCTGCAACCGCCGCCAACCACCTTCAACTATCATCGCAACCGGCTTCCACTAAAAAATTACCCATTTTTAAAACGGCAGGAAACCTATTTTTAGCCGCGGCCGGTTTTGAATGTTTTGAAATCATTGCCGGAACATAGAAGAAGCGGAAACCACTTTCAACCATTAGGGAGACTGACGAAAACCTTCAGGAACCGCACGGAAACCTTGGGTGGGGCGCAAAGTCTTCGGACAATGATTGAAAGATATGCAAACAAGTATCGATGATAAAGGGAACAGGCCATTGTAAGCTGTTTGCAGTGTGAAAATGAGACTTGGGTGGGGGAGAGATAGAGAGAGAGGGAATGCCAGGGCCCGAGGGCTGAGGGAGAGGTGGGGAGGGGGAGGGGGCAGTCTGGGTTAACAGAATTGAGAAAATTCAATGTTTAAGCCCAGAGGATGCAGACTCCCCAAGCGGAATATGAGGTGCTGTTCCTCCAACTTGCGGTGTTGCCCACTCTGGCCGTGGAGGAGGCCGAGGACCGAGAGGTCGGATACGAACTAGTTGAGCCTGTTAAGCTGAAACATGCAAAGAGGTGTTTGTTTATTAAACAGCACTGGAGATTGGGACAGAGTTTTTTTTATCATTCGACTGCTTCATTCTGTGTTGATATGATAAACAGGACTGTATTAAAACAGAGCTGGACACTGCGACAAGGTGCATGTGTCAAACCCAGCGGGAGGTGTTTGAGGAAGGGCCTCGACCCGAAAAACGTCACCCGTTCCCTTCTCTCCAGAGGTGCTCCCTGTCCCCGCTGAGTTACTCCAGCACTTTGTGTTTGAACCAGCACCTGCGGTTCACCTGCCCCTGTACCCCCTCCCCCGCGACTCCCACTGTCCCTTCCTGGTGAGGCAGAGGTTCACCTGCACCTCCTCCAACCTCATCTACTGCATCCGCTGCTCCACAGAAACATCGAAACATAGACAATAGGTGCAGGAGGAGGCCATTCGGCCCTTCCAGCCAGCACCGCCATTCATTGTGATCATAACCATATAACCATATAACAATTACAGCACGGAAACAGGCCATCTCGGCCCTTCAAGTCCGTGACGAACAACTTTTTTGCCTTAGTCCCACCTGCCTGCACTCATACCATAACCCTCCATACCCTTCTCATCCATATGCCTATCCAATTTATTTTTAAATGATACCAACGAACCTGCCGCCACCACTTCCACTGGAAGCTCATTCCACACTGCTACCACTCTCTGAGTAAAGAAGTTCCCCCTCATGTTACCCCTAAACCTCTGTCCCTTAATTCTAAAGTCATGTCCTCTTGTTTGAATCTTCCCTATTCTCAAAGGGAAAAGCTTGTCCACGTCAACTCTGTCTATCCCTCTCATCATTTTAAAGACCTCTATCAAGTCCCCCCTTAACCTTCTGCGCTCCAGAGAATAAAGACCTAACTTGTTCAACCTATCTCTGTAACTTAGCTGTTGAAACCCAGGCAACATTCTAGTAAATCTCCTCTGTAGCCTCTCTATTTTGTTGACATCCTTCCTATAATTGGGCAACCAAATGGCGATCATGGCTGGTCGTCCGCTATCAATAACCCGTGCCTGCCTTCTCCCCATATCCCTTGACTCCACTAGCCCCGAGAGCTCTATCCAACTCTCTCTTAAATCCATCCAGTGACTTGGCCTCCACTGCCCTCTGCGGCAGGGAATTCCACAAATTCACAACTCCAGATGTTCCAGATGTGGACGCTTCGACATCGGCGAGACCAAACGCGGGCTGGGCCATCGTTTCGCTGAACTCCTCGGGCTCAGCTCGCCTAAACCTACCCGATCTCCCGGTGGCCAAACACTTCAACTCCCCCTCCCATTCCCACACTGGCCTTTCTGTCCTGGGCCTCCTCCACTGTCCAGGGCTCAGCGCTAATTGGAGGAACAGCACCTCATATTTCGCTTGGGGCAGTATAATGGCAGTTTAAACTTCAGCTTTCCAATGGCCAACTTATTATGGCCCTTGACACACAGGCTGGGAGGAGTGGGATTTACGCGGTCGATAATAATAGCACGTATACAAACGTACAGGGACTAGAGGGTGTGAGCTACAGGGAGAGGTTGAGCAGGCTGGGCCTCTAATCCTTGGAGCGCTGGAGGATGAGGGGCGATCTTATAGAGGTGTATAAAATCATGAGAGGAATAGATCGGGTAGACGCACAGAGTCTCTTGCCCAGAGTAGGGGAATCGAGGACCAGAGGACGCAGGTTCAAGGTGAAGGGGGAAAGATTTAATAGGAATCTGAGGGGTAACTTTTTCACACAGAGGGTGGTGGGTGTATGGAAAGAGCTGCCAGAGGAGGTAGTTGAGGCTGGGACTATCCCAACGTTTAACAAACATAGAATCATAGACAATAGGTGCAGGAGTAGGCCATTCGGCCCTTCGAGCCTGCACCGCCATTCAATATGATCATGGCTGATCATCCAACTCAGTATCCCGTACCTGCCTTCTCTCCATACCCCCTGATCCCTTTAGCCACAAGGGCCACATCTAGCTCCCTCTTAAATATAGCCAATGAACTGGCCTCAACTACCTTCTGTGGCAGAGAATTCCACAGACTCACCACTCTCTGTGTGGAAAAAGATCTTCTCATCTCGGTCCTAAAAGACTTCCCCCTTATCCTTAAACTGTGACCGCTTGTCCTGGACCTCCCCAACATCAGGAACAATCTTCCTGCATCTAGCCTGTCCAACCCCTTAAGAATTTTGTACGTTTCTATAAGATCCCCTCTCAATCTCCTACATTCTAGAGAGTATAAACGGAGTCTATCCAGTCTTTCTTCATATGGAAGTCCTGCCATCCCAGGAATCAGTCTGGTGAACCTTCTCTGTACCCCCTCTATGCAACCGTTAGACAGGTACATGGATGGGACAGGTTTGGAGGGATATGGACCAAGCGCAGGCAGGTGGGACTAGTGTAGATGGGGCATGTTGGGCCGGTGTGGGCAAGTTGGGCCGAAGGGCCTGTTTCCACACTGTATCACTCTGTGACTAGTATAGATGGGACATGTTGGCCGGTGTGGGCAAGTTGGGCCGAAGGGCCTGTTTCCACACTGTATCACTCTGTGACTAGTGTAGATGGGACATTGTTGGGCCAGCATGGGTGAGTTGGGCCGAAGGGCCTGTTTCCACACTGTATCACTCTGTGACTCCATACACATTTATATCCGCTCACACATAAAAACACACAATAACAGTGGAAAATGACAAACCCACTGCCCCCAAGTCTATGTAGTCCAGAGCTTATTTGGAGGTTGCAGTGTTTGATAGCCTGATGGCTGTGGGGAAGGAGCTATTCCTGAACCTGGACGTTACTGTTTTCACGCTCATGTACCTTCTTCCCGAAGGCAGGGGTGAGATGAGTGTGTGTGTGTGTGTGTGTCCTATTTCTGTACAATCAGGGTACGGCAAGAAAAGGGTGAAACGTCGCCCATTCCTTCTCACCGGAGAGACGCTGCCCATCCCCGCTGAGTTACTCCAGCCGTTAGTCATCTATCTACGGCGGCAATGCTCCGCCGGGCTGCTTGTGGGGGAGGGAAGTGTTTCACTGCGAGGACGGGGGGCAGCCACGCAGCGTTGGGGTGGGGGGGGGGGGGGCAACGGTGCAGCAGCCGTTGCAATTTTCCAGAGTGGGAGGCGTTGCAAATGTTCGAGTTCAAGTTCAAGAAAGTTTACAGTCA
>CAUPSL010000367.1:2500-14802 GCA_963514005.1 Raja brachyura
ATGGAAGGAAGCAGAGGGTGATGGTGGAAGGTTGATTCTTGGACTGGAAGCCTGTGGCTAGTGGTGTGCCTCAGGGTTCGGTGCTGGGCCCGGTACTGTTTTGTCTCCTTGTCAAGGATGCATTCCACCCACCGCGGAGCCCAGCGGTCCCGGAACTCCCCCAGGGAGCCCGTGGACAGGGCGTAGTCCCCTCTCTAACACCACCCGGGCACAGACGTAACCCCGGTAAAGGGGCCGGCAGCCGGCTCGGGCAGAGTCCTCCACCGCCTGGTGCCGTGACTTGTGGATGGCCGGCTTGGCCAGGCCCAGGAGCAACCCAACCAGGACATCTTCAGCCCCACCCTCTCCCCTACGCACAGGCTGGCCACAGATGATGATGGTGGGCCCAGCTTGACCATTGGGCTGCGAGACATTCTTGCCATAGAGGGGGTACAGAGAAGGTTCACCAGACTGATTCCTGGGATGGCAGGACTTCCATATGAAGAAAGACTGGATAGACTCGGCTTGTACTCGCTGGAATTTAGAACATTGAGGGGGGATCTTATAGAGACTTACAAAATTTTTAAGGGGTTGGACAAGCTAGATGCTGGAAGATTGTTCCCGATGTTGGGGAGATCCAGAACAAGGGGTCACAGTTTAAGGATAAGGGGGAAGTCTTTTAGTTCCGAGATGAGAAAAACATTTTTCACACAGAGTGGTGAATCTGTGGAACTCTCTGCCACAGAAGGTAGTTGAGGCCAGTTCATTGGCTATATTTAAGAGGGAGCTAGATGTGGCACTTGTGGCTAAAGGGATCAGGGGGTATGAAGAGAAGGCAGGTACAGGATACTGAGTTGGATGATCAGCCATGATAGAAACATAGACAATAGGTGCAGGAGTAGGCCATTCGGCCCTTCGAGCCTGCACCGCCATTCAATATGATCATGGCTGATCATCCAACTCAGTATCCCGTACCTGCCTTCTCTCCATACCCCCTGATCCCTTTAGCCACAAGTGCCACATCTAACGCCCTCTTAAATATAGCCAATGAACTGGCCTCAACTACCTTCTGTAGCAGAGAATAGTAAGATTGAACGAGAACTTACCAGTTCGAAGGTTGATCTTTATTTTATGAGGAGTCGAAGTGAGGGATTTCGTGAAGAGCCCGCCGGCGCGCATGCTCGACATACTTCAAAGTAGCGGCGTGGAATCACAGAAACCAACAAAGAAATGACTTCGCATAGTAAGATTGAAGTGACTAAGATTACCAGATGAAGGTGATTGAGGGTTGGGCGAGGAGGGCACGAAATCCCTCACTTCGACTCCTCATAAAATAAAGATCAACCTTCGAACTGGTAAGTTCTCGTTCAATCTTACTATTTCATTTCGGAGTCACGTGAGTGACTTCGTGAAGACTTCAAAGCTTCTGTGATTACACGCCCTGGACCACGTCCATGCTGACACACCACTACCAGGGATGGATGGGAGGAACAAACTTGCTCAATAGTTCATACTGCAAAACAAGAGCAGAGTTATTAATAACAAATCAAAACCCCTCATGCGGGGACATCTCCACGTTCGTGACCTGCATTCAGCACGGCTTCTGTAACTGTAGAGGAGCAGCAACAGGCTTGTTATAAAAACGCTGGAACACAGCTTCATTAGCCCATCCTGCTGTGGCGAGAATTTTGTCCATGGGCACCTCCATGACCCTCGCCGTTGACGTCGATGCAGCCCTGTTGGAAAGAGACTTGAACACATTAGTGTCGATACCTGACTTACCCAAAACGACTGGAAGCCACATGGATATCGTCTGGACTGTCACTCGATGATGAGGTCTCTTATGAGTGACAAGCAGGTATCGCTCCATTCCTCTGATGCGTGCCGTCACCTTGACATAGTGGCGGATATGTGAGGCTACACATAGCCTAGCATCTGCGGGGTATGCCGGGAACTTCAGCTGCAGCCCTGTGCACCCAGGTCTATGCTGCTTTAGTAGCTCGTCAATGAAAAAGACTACTTCTGTGGGGGTAGACGTCATTCTGTCGACACGAAGTTTGTGTAGTGTCTGTACCCTCTGAGCTGAAGTCAGCGCTAGTAACATCACCAGCTTCATGGTGCGTTGGTCCAGTTGGAGCCCTTCCATGGGTGACCACGTCCTGAGCAGGGTTAATACGTCCCTGACATCCCAGGTGATATTATAGCGTGGTGTAGGCGGATTCATATTGAATATACCCCGCATGAGTCTGGACACTAGCCTGTTGGATCCTACCTCCAACTGAGGTAGAATGATAGCGCACTTCTGGCGCTGTTGATGGCACTGTAACTTAAGTGTTCATCATGGTGCAACCCCGCGAGGAGTTCCAGGACGTCGGTTGTTGTCACGTCATCGTACGTGATGCGAGAGCGGCTGCAGTAGGCTTCCCACTTCTTAATATGCGAGCGGTATCTTCGCCTTGTAGACTCTCGACACGACGCCCCGGTGGTATCCATGGTCCGAGCCGAGAGGCCGTATTGGACTAACGGCCTGTTCAGAACCTGCAAGCCAACAAATTTAAATAGCCATGGCAGGGATGCGGCTCCCCTGAGACAGGGTGAGTAACCAATTGTGGGCAACCCTTCAAAAGGACCCAAGGTTCGTTGAGCATGTCAAAGACCACCGGATACCAAGGCTGTGTGGGCCAGTCGGGTATAATAAGGATGCCCTTGGCAGCATCTGCCTGAATCTTTCCCAATACCCGACTGATGAGGCAAAATGGGGGGAAGGCATAGAAAAACCACTTCCCCCAGTCCAGCGATAATGCATCTAGCGCTACTGCCCCAGGATCTGGTTCCGATGAAACGTAGGTTGGTACCTGATGGTTCCACCGTGACGCAAAGAGGTCAATGTCCGGTTTACCAAATTTGGCTGTGACTTTAGAAAAGATCTCAGGATGCAACATCCATTCAATGTTGTCATTAAATTTGCGTGACCTGGTGTCCGCCACAGTATTAAGCTCACCTGGCAAATAGGTAGCTGAAATCCAAATGTCTCTTTGAACACACCAGAGCCAAATTGAGTTTGCCAATTTGTCACACGAAACAGGCCTGG
Organism: Raja brachyura; assembly: GCA_963514005.1. The sequence continues at coordinate 5,571 of CAUPSL010000367.1, forward strand.
TACCACCCATATGGTTTAAATATGCTACTGCTGTGGTGTTGTCTATTTGGAGACGGACATGTGCTCCAACAAGCTTAGAACAATACGCACGAAGTCCGTGGAATGCTGCCAGCAACTCCAAATAGTTAATCCCTTGAGTTAACAACATCGTTGATTCAAGGGTGTCCCATCTGCCACCACAACTAGAGCAATTATTCGTGGATCCCCAACCATTGGAGCTTGCATCAGTTTGCAAATATACCACCGGATTAGCCTCCCTAATAGGCTTGAATGAGTTGCTAATGTGACACACCCACCATTGCAACTCATTTATCGCTTCGGGCGGCAGCTGCATGGACCGATCATAATAACCAGCGTTCTGTTTTAACGCAGCAATTTTAGCTCTTTGCAAATTCTGATAATGCAAAGGTCCATATCGCGCTGCCGGAAACAAAGCTACCAGCTTCCCAATTATTGTAGCTAAGTGCCGAATCGATGGTATATTGGTGCGGATTAAATCTTGACACACCTGGGTAACCTCCTCAATCTTGTTAATTGGAATGGTAACCCTCATGCTTATAGAGTTCACCGTGAACCCTAGGTAATTAATCACCTGGGCAGGGTAGAACTTTGATTTCTCTGGATGGACAATAAACCCCAATTGTTGAAATATATTGACAGCAGCTGCAACACCCTGTTCAGCCAATTCCAGGGTGTGGCCCACAATTAAGACATCATCTAAATAGGCCATAACTATATGGTGTCGTTGTCTCAAATAAGCCATAATTGGCTTCACTAATTTAGTGAACAATCTAGGGCTGTGGTGAGCCCATTAGGCAAAGCCTTGTACTGCCAGAGTTGCCCCATCCAGATGAATTTTAAAACCTTCTGTCACATTTCTGGACGGATACGGAATAATATGCGTCTTTTAAATCGATGCATGCCATAAAACAACCATGAGAAATCAATGATTTGGTTGTTTCATCGTATCCATTTTAAAATGAGAATATGTTACAAAAGTATTCAAACGGGTTAGATCAATAATGACACGACAACCTCCATCCTTCTTAGGTCTGGTGAATATGTTCGAAACAAATTCAACTGGCTCATGCACCACTCTCTTAATCACTCCTTTGCTCAAGACTTAACAATTCCTTATAGCCGGCTGCCTGTTCTGCAGCAGATAATTTAAACGTTCGAGCGGGCATGTGCTGGGATGGAGGAATGTCGCCATTAATAACTCAATTTCATGCCCCTGAATATTCTGCAACACATACTCGTCACCAGTAAAATTACCCCATGCACCCAAAAAACCACCGAAGGTGACCACCAACATGTGAAGTTAAACAGAGAGAAAAGAGAGAACCAGACCCCCTCACCTCCGTGGTTACCGGCGGTCCTTGACACGCGTGTGTGGACGTGGAGGTGCTGGGTTGGCTTGAGGGCGCTGCGTCTTCGTTTTCCACCAGGGTCTCTGCCGACCCTGTCCTAAAAAAGACCCCTGGTGCTGGGTCTGATGTTGCTGTCGTTGTGGAGCTTGAGGGTGGGTCCTCGTCGAGGTACTGGCAGACCCTCGTGATCGAATGTATGGAGACTTTGAGCCTGACGGTGTGGGGGCACTCTGAGGGCGCATGATCCCCACCGTTTTGGCTTGTTCGTCAAGCTCTTTGACTCTCTTCGAGAGATCCTTCCCAAAGAGCTGACGGGGCGGGGGCGGCGGCGGTGGTTTGCACACTCCTGCAAACTTTGGATTGAGCGCTGGGCGGATGCTGGTTTTGCGAAACCCGTTAATTTCGTGCTGGGTCGCGCACAGGAGGGCCAGGGCATCTCCCTGGTCCAAATTCAATTCGTCCCCGTCCACCGACCGCACAAAGGCGGTAATACCGGCCGTGAGGAGCTTCAGGATCCGCTGCAGTTTTACCTCCTGTTGACGGATAGCCGCACTGATGTTGCCCCATATCGGCGTATTGACCACAGGCACGTTGAGGGAGTTGCAATTGGATGGAGCCTTGTGACGGCTCATTGCCTGGATGAGGACTTCTTCCTGCTGCTCCAGGCTGATAGTAGATGTTTGTGAAGACGCCCTGTGCCTGTTGCTGCCCTGCTGTTGTTGACGTTGAAGCAGGAGCTCCAGCAGCCGCTCCATACGGTCAATACGCCCTTCACCCTGAACACTCAGGTGGTCGGAGTCCTCCGGCTCTGAAAAGAAAACCGGGCTCCTGTCATCGGCCCGCACCTCGTCGAGGCCCTGCCGGTGCCGGTAGTTGTCGCTAACAGCCGCCGAGGCGAACTGCGCGATTCCTGCGCGGGCGTGTTCAACCGCCTCCGTTTAGCGGGAGCTGAAGCCGCTGCCTCTAAGGGCACTTGCGGCGAGGTGTCGGCACCAGCCGAAGCATGGCTGCCTGGGGCCCGCGCAGTCTTGCCGGCTGCCCACATCGTGGACGTTGCCGACGCATGGTCTTGCCCACCCATCCATGGGGGGCTCGGCGACCGTGACGAGACCCGACTCGACCGACCCGTCCCGGCGTCGAGAGTCGGGGCGTGCCGGCTGGACCTCACAGCCGCCCCGGGTCTTTCCCTGGAACCTGACCGCTCCTCCGTGTCAGGCAATGCCTTAGCCCTGGTAGGGTTAGGCTTCTGGGCTCCTGCCCTTCCCCTTCTCGGAGTGGAACAGGCCGTGCAGCCGCACGCACCCTGCTCGAGGTCGCCAGCGAGCCCGCTGACGACCTGACTGCCATGGCAGGGTCCCCCTGCTCTGGCGGCACACCACACTCCTCCTCGTCGAACTCCTCCGAGCTGTGGTGTGCTGGCGGATCTGGACCTGTAAACACAGGGCTTACCCACATCTCCGCCTGAGTCCCGGCCTGCGATGCAGGTACTGCCGATGGTAAAGGCCCCGGAACTGTTGACCGGCGAACTCGTCCTGACGTCCTCCGGCCCTTGGAACTCCCATCCATGTCCTTGCTGCAAGACAAAACCAACAACAAGGACCACCAACTAAAGGTAGAATACTTACCTCCGTGGCCCCTTCTGAAGGGCTGGCGAGGAGCGCGCTCCACCGCCAGCCGTCGCAGCAACGCGGTACGACGATATGTCGAGCATGCGCGCCGGCGGGCTCTTCACGAAGTCACTCACGTGACTCCGAAATGAAATTCCAGAGACTCACCACTCTCTGTGTAAAGAATGTTTTCCTCATCTCGGTCCTAAAGGAATTCCCCCTTATCCTTAGACTGTGACCCCTTGTTCTGGACTCCCCCAACATCGGGAACAATCTTCCAGCATCTAGCTTGTCCAACCCCTTAGGAATTTTGTAAGTTTCTATAAGATCCCCCCTCAATCTTCTAAATTCCAGGGAGTACAAGCAGAGTCTATCCAATCTTTCCTCATATGAAAGTCCTGACATCCCAGGAATCAGTCTGGTGAATCTTCTCTGTACCCCCTCTATGGCAAGGATGTCTTTCCTCAGATTTGGAGACCAAAACTGTACGCAATACTCCAGGTGTGGCCTCACCAAAACCCTGTACAACTGCAGTAGAACCTCCCTGCTCTTATACTCAAATCCTTTCGCTATGAATGCTAACATACCATTTGCTTTCTTCACTGCCTGCTGCACCTGCATGCCTACTTTCAATGACTGGTATACCATGACACCCAGGTCTCGTTGCATCTCCCCCTTTCCTAATCTGCCAGCATTCAGATAATAGTCTACCCTCATGTTTTTGCCACCAAAGTGGATAACCTCACATTTATCCACATTATACTGCATCTGCCATGCATCTGCCCATTCACTCAGCCTATCCAAATCACCCTGCAGCCTCCAAGCGTCCTCCTCACACCTAACTATACCCCCCAGCTTGGTGTCATCTGCAAATTTGGAGATGTTGCATTGAATTCCCTCGTCCAAATCATTAATATATATTGTAAATAGCTGGGGTCCCAGCACTGAGCCTTGCGGCACCCCACTAGTCACTGCCTGCCATTCTGAAAAGGACCCGTTTACTCCTACCCTTTGCCTCCTGTCTGCTAGCCAGTTCTCTATCCACATCAATACTGAACCCCCAATACCATGTGCTTTAAGTTTGTATGCTAATCTCTTATGCGGGACCTTGTCAAAAGCCTTCTGAAAGTCTAGATATAACACATCCACTGGTTCTCCCTTATCCACTCTACTAGTTACATCCTCGAAAAATTCTATCAGATTTGTCAGACATGATTTACCTTTCGTAAATCCATGCTGACTTTGTCCAATGATTTCACCACTTTCCAAATGCGCTGCTATCCCATCTTTAATAACTGACTCTAGCAGTTTCCCCACTACCGATGTTAGACTAACTGGTCTGTAATTCCCCGTTTTCTCTCTCCCTCCTTTTTTAAAAAGTGGGGTTACATTAGCTACCCTCCAATCCTCAGGAACTACTCCAGAATCTAAGGAATTTTGAAAAATTATCACTAATGCATCCACTATTTCTGTGGCTACCTCCTTGAGTACTCTGGGATGCAGACTATCTGGCCCTGGGATTTATCGGCCTTCAATCCGTTCAATTTACCCAACACCACCTCCCGGCTAACCTGGATTTCACTCAGTTCCTCCATCTTATTTGACCCCCGTTCCACTGCTATTTCCGGCAGATTATTTATGTCTTCCTTAGTGAAGACAGAACCAAAGTAGTTATTCAATTGGTCTGCCATGTCCTTGTTCCCCATGATCAACTCACCTGTTTCTGACTGCAAGGGACCAACATTTGTTTTAACTAGTCTCTTTCTCTTCACATATCTATAAAAACTTTTGCAGCCAATTTTTATGTTCCCTGCCAGTTTCCTTTCATAATCTATTTTCCCTTTCCTAATTAAGCCCTAATTCAATGATCACATTGAATGGTGGTGCTGGCTGGAAGGGCCGAATGGCCTACTCCTGCACCTATGGTCTATGTTTCTATGTGACCTTCTGTGTTGAACCCGCAGGTGTTTCTGTGGGTGGGTCGCTCGGCCAATGACTACGAGAAGAAGGAGTCCGTGACGTCGGCCCGGGAGTACCTCCAGACGCACCCCTCGGACCGGGACCCCGACACCCCCATAGTCACGGTGAAGCAGGGCAACGAACCCCTCACCTTCACCGGCTGGTTCCATGCTGGGACCCACACAAGTGGACCGTAAGTCACCAGGCCCCTGCACAATATCCCGCTCCCCCCCCCTCGCTCCCCCCCCTCGCTCCCCCCCCCTCGCTCCCCCCCCTCGCTCCCCCCCTCCCCCCCCTCGCTCCCCCCCCCTCGCTCCCCCCCCCTCGCTCCCCCCCCCTCGCTCCCCCCCCTCGCTCCCCCCCCCTCGCTCCCCCCCCCTCGCTCCCCCCCCTCGCTCCCCCCCCTCGCTCCCCCCCCTCGCTCCCCCCCCTCGCTCCCCCCCCTCGCCCCCCCCCCCTCGCCCCCCCCCCTCGCCCCCCCCCCTCGCCCCCCCCCCTCGCCCCCCCCCCTCGCCCCCCCCTCGCCCCCCCCCCTCGCCCCCCCCTCGCCCCCCCCCCTCGCCCCCCCCCCTCGCCCCCCCCCCTCGCCCCCCCCCTCGCCCCCCCCCTCGCCCCCCCCCCTCGCCCCCCCCCCTCGCCCCCCCCCCTCGCCCCCCCCCCCTCGCCCCCCCCCCTCGCCCCCCCCCCTCGCCCCCCCCCCTCGCCCCCCCCCCCCTCGCCCCCCCCCCCCCTCGCCCCCCCCCCTCGCCCCCCCCCCTCGCCCCCCCCCCTCGCCCCCCCCCCCTCGCCCCCCCCCCTCGCCCCCCCCCCCTCGCCCCCCCCCTCGCCCCCCCCCCTCGCCCCCCCCCCCTCGCTCCCCCCCCTCGCTCCCCCCCTCGCTCCCCCCCTCGCTCCCCCCCCCTCGCTCCCCCCCCCTCGCTCCCCCCCCCTCGCTCCCCCCCCCTCGCTCCCCCCCCCTCGCTCCCCCCCCCTCGCTCCCCCCCCCTCGCCCCCCCCCCTCGCCCCCCCCCCTCGCCCCCCCCCCTCGCCCCCCCCCTCGCCCCCCCCCTCGCCCCCCCCCCTCGCCCCCCCCCTCGCCCCCCCCCTCGCCCCCCCCCCTCGCCCCCCCCCCCCCTCGCCCCCCCCCTCGCCCCCCCCCTCGCCCCCCCCCTCGCTCCCCCCCCCTCGCTCCCCCCCCTCGCTCCCCCCCCCTCGCTCCCCCCCTCGCTCCCCCCCCTCGCTCCCCCCCTCGCTCCCCCCCCTCGCTCCCCCCCCTCGCTCCCCCCCCCTCGCTCCCCCCCCCTCGCTCCCCCCCCTCGCTCCCCCCCCCTCGCTCCCCCCCCCCTCGCTCCCCCCCCCTCGCTCCCCCCCCCTCGCTCCCCCCCCCCTCGCTCCCCCCCCTCGCTCCCCCCCCTCGCTCCCCCCCCCTCGCTCCCCCCCCTCGCTCCCCCCCCTCGCTCCCCCCCCTCGCTCCCCCCCCTCGCTCCCCCCCCTCGCTCCCCCCCCTCGCTCCCCCCCCTCGCTCCCCCCCCCGCGCTCCCCCCCCCGCGCTCCCCCCCCCTCGCTCCCCCCCCTCGCTCCCCCCCCCTCGCTCCCCCCCCCCTCGCTCCCCCCCTCGCTCCCCCCCCCCTCGCTCCCCCCCCCCTCGCTCCCCCCCCCCCCCTCGCTCCCCCCCCCCTCGCTCCCCCCCCCCCTCGCTCCCCCCCCCCCTCGCTCCCCCCCCCCTCGCTCCCCCCCCCCTCGCTCCCCCCCCCCTCGCTCCCCCCCCCCTCGCTCCCCCCCCCCTCGCTCCCCCCCCCTCGCTCCCCCCCCTCGCTCCCCCCCCTCGCTCCCCCCCCTCGCTCCCCCCCCCTCGCTCCCCCCCCCCTCGCCCCCCCCCCCCCTCGCCCCCCCCCCCCCTCGCCCCCCCCCCCCCTCGCCCCCCCCCCCTCGCCCCCCCCCCCCTCGCCCCCCCCCCCCTCGCCCCCCCCCCCCTCGCCCCCCCCCCCCTCGCTCCCCCCCCCTCGCTCCCCCCCCCTCGCTCCCCCCCCCTCGCTCCCCCCCCTCGCCCCCCCCCCCTCGCCCCCCCCCCCTCGCCCCCCCCCCTCGCCCCCCCCCCCCTCGCCCCCCCCCCTCGCCCCCCCCCCCCTCGCCCCCCCCTCGCCCCCCCCCTCGCCCCCCCCCTCGCCCCCCCCTCGCCCCCCCCCCCTCGCTCCCCCCCCCTCGCTCCCCCCCCCTCGCTCCCCCCCCTCGCTCCCCCCCCGCCCCCCCCCCTCGCTCCCCCCCCCCTCGCTCCCCCCCCCTCGCTCCCCCCCCCTCGCTCCCCCCCCCCTCGCTCCCCCCCTCGCTCTCCCCCCCTCGCTCTCCCCCCATCTCTCCCCCCCTCTCTCTCCCTCTCCCCCCCTCTCCCCCTGCCCGTGCCCCGTGAGCGGTGGTACATGCGGCACTAACCGCTCCGTCTCTTGCCCCCCAGGGTGTTGCCGGGAGCAGCTACGACAGGATGAAGGGGGACCTTGGCGATGTGTCCTCCATCACCCAGATCTCGGTGGTGAGTCCCAGCCCGTGTCCTGCGCTCACGTATTCAGCCGGTGGCGGTTGGGCGCTGGGGTGGGCTCCGTGCGGCTAGTGCCGTGGGGGGGGGGGGGGCTCGAGACCCTGACGGTGACTGGGGGAGAAGCTGTTCCTGAAGCTGGAGGCGATCTGTGGTTCTCGGCCTCCTGTGTCTGTGTCCCCCATGGTGGCTGCGAGATGAGATGGGAGAGACTGAGGCCAGGGTGGTGTGGGTCTCCGATGGTGCTTGTGTGTGTGGTGTTGGGGGGGGGGGGGGGGGGGTGAGGGAAGGACGGAACGAGGAGGGAGAGAAGGAAGTAGTGAGGGGAATTAAGTAAGTAAGTTTAATTGGCCAAGTATTCACATACAAGGAATTTGTCTTGGTGCTCCACCCGCAAGTAACAACATGACATACAGTGACAATTACTGGAGGGAGGGGCTGATCCGGTGGGAATGAATGAGGGGGGGGGGGGAAGATTTACGAGGAGAGAGAGAGAGAGAGAGAGAGGGTTTCCTTGACTACGGGTGCTGTCTGTATGGAGTTTGCACGTTCTCCCCGTGACCGTGTGGGTTTTCTCCAGGAGCTCCGGTTTCCTCCCACACTCCAAAGACGTGCAGGTTTGCAGGTGAATTGGCTGCGGTGGTAAAATTGTTAGAATGCCCCCTGGTGGTGGGCGTGGGATCGTGCCGGCGTACGGGACGGTGGCCGGCCCGCGCGGGCTGGAGCGGGGGGACGGAAGGCTTCCTAACGAGGTGTCTTCTCCCTTCCAGGACCTGAACGACACCAACCTCAACAGCTCCTCCTCCCCGCCTGCCTTCCCCCCTCCGCCCGTTTTCAGCCCTCCCTTTGGGAGCCCCTCTCCCCCGGCCCCCTCCCCCTCCCCCGCACGCTCCCCCTCCCCCTCCCCCTCCCCCGCCCGCTCCCCCTCCCCCTCCTCCTCCCCCTCCCCTCCCGGGCCGGTGCTGGCCAATGGCAAACAATATTACCGTAGGGAACAGCTGATGGATGTACCAGTGGAAGACCTTCCTCCTGGAGTCGACCCCCAGAGAAAGGAGGTGAGGTGGCTCGGGGCTCTCGGGGTGGGGGTGGGATGGGGCACAGATCGATCAGCCGTGATTGAAAGGGCCGAACTAACGCTCCTACCCCTTCTGAACGTCAGAGTAAGGGGTACCAGAGGGGATGTGGACTACACAAACCAAAATTGGACACAGATTCCTGGAGTAACTCGAGTCAAGAGAGTTTTCTTGTTGTGTGTCCCAGATAGGACAATGACATTCTTGCTTGCTGCAGCACAACAGGACATGCAAACATAGTATGATTACTATCTAAATGGCGTCAAGTTGGGAAAAGGGGAAGTACAACGGGATCTGGGGGTCCTTGTTCATCAGTCCATGAAAGTAAGCATGCAGGTACAGCAGGCAGTGAAGGAAGCGAATGGCATGTTGGCCTTTATAACAAGAGGAATCGTATATAGGAGCAAAGAGGTCCTTCTGCAGTTGTACAGGGCCCTAGGGAGACCACACCTGGAGTATTGTGTGCAGTTTTGGTCCCCTAATTTGAGGAAGGGCATTCTTGCTATTGAGGGAGTGCAGCGTAGGTTTACAAGGTTAATTCCCGGGATGGCGGGACTGTCATATCCTGAGAGAATGGAGCAGCTGCGCTTGTACACTGGAGTTTAGAAGGATGAGAGGAGATCTCATTGAAACATATAAGATTGTAAAGGGCTTGGACACACTAGAGGCAGGAAACATTGGGGGAGTCCAGAACTAGGTCCACAGTTTAAGAAT